>CAJDSM010000122.1:40598-65309 GCA_903981925.1 Ostrea lurida
GATTTTGATAACTAGTTATATTTACTAGCCCTAAGGACGCATGCTCTTTAGAAATCACCAGCCCAAACCCAAAATTTACTGGCCCTGGACCATCGGGCCATCGTTTATTTCGAGCCCTGAACTCAGTCAAGAAATTCCACATCAACATTGCTGCATACGAGAAACCCAATAAAAGCTGTGAGTACTTATAAATATAATCATTTGCAGCAGAAGTATTTGACTTACAGCACTTTTTCATGCAAAATACAATTATGTATAATCCTCCGTGTTTTCAATGGTTGAACAGGATATAGTTACTCTTGCTAAAGAGGGATAATGATCACGTTTTAGTGAGATCTCGCTATAGTATGGGGACATTTTCTATTTGAACCTGCTTGAGGGTTGCTTACATCAAATTTCAGGAAATCACCGACATGGGAAATTAACATTTTTAATGCATTGACATCTTCAAGTTCCATAAGAACTAAAGAAGTAAATTAAAATAACAAACTAAGTAACTAAAATATTGATGTCAAACTCAAACTCAAAGCCTTAGCCCATATTTTAGCCCTTACAAAGTTCTATTTAAAATATCTTACGATGACGTATCTAGCTATACTCATCCTAATGATAATACCGTCTGCATACTCGAGCAATTTCTTCTATATAATATGACGAAAACTGAAAGTGTCTCACGTTTATACTCTGCCATCAACCTTTTCAATGCTGATCCAGCCATGTTTACTCTTTTATCTTTGGAGATAGGAAAGTGTAGCGGCTGGGTTGTTTTACCACAATGTATCAAAATGATACAAAAACAAAGCACAATGATGGTATATCGAGTATATTTGGTAAAAAAGCAAACAAATGATTGATTTTTATCCTAATGAACTACTACAATGTAGGCATGTATATACAAGTATCATCGTTGTGGAAGTTGGCTTCTCAAAAATTCTTATCCAAAAAATAATCTGTTCTTCAGTTAATTAATTTGTTAGTTCATTATATTGTCAATCGTTATATAAATGAGTATGTCAGCGGATCCAAGATGATATCTTATTCTAATTAGATTGTTTCATCACATTTGTGGGGTTTTTGAGGTTCTTTCGGTAAAAGAGCATCTTATCACATGACTTCGAGAAATGATTTCATTGGATGGATTCAGCGGTTCGATTTGAAAATATTTTCAGTATGGCTTCAGACGGTCCTCTGAAGGTTTGTTTCGTTTTATCATCTGTAATCAAGATGTTGAAAATAATAACAAAGTTGCAATACTTAGAATGTTGCAAGATTTTAATTTTATGATTTTGAATAGATTCACTACGATCAATGACATAAGCCAGGTTCAAAAAGCCACTTCAATGAATCAGGGCTCCCGGCCTTATATAATAGTTATACATTCTTCGCTATATTTTACAATATTGGTTCTACAATTTGATTGTGATTCAGTCATTCAAACGCACAGCTGAATTTCAAATTGTGTTTATTATTATTATTATTTTTTTTTATTTTGGTTAATTTATGAGGTCGGGATCGGAGTGCGATAATCCATCCTCACTGGAGGGAACGATTTGGCTGGATTTCATGGGGGGAAATATAGTTTTTGACAATAAGATCCTTTTCAAATTAGGATTTCTTGTGTTGTTAATGGAAATTTAATATCCTTATTTAAATTTAGCTACACATTTTCTGTAGACTCTATTTGATAATATAAATAAGAAGAAATCGGAGAAGACAAAGAAGCAGGGAATGGATTCTGAAAATACAGACATCATGCATTTGCCAGCAGCTGCTGGTGAAGGCGGTAAAGCTGAAAAGAAGAGATTGTCCATTGAGCGGATCTATCAGAAGAAATCACAGCTGGAGCACATTCTGCTCCGTCCTGATACATACATCGGTTCGGTGGAATCTGTTACTCAAGTAAGGAAAATGAAATTGAATTCTTAAATACTCTATTGCCTGCAAGTGTAGTTTTTTATTAAAACAAAAATAGTATATTTTGTAATCTCGGTGAAATTCGTTGAGGCTAAATTAATATTTGGACTGGTCGCCTCTCCAAATCTCGCTGAGATTACATATTTTGCAGTAATCACTAATGGGTATAATTGATTTGTGGGATCAAATTATTGAATATGAAGTTTTCATTTTCTGTTCATATCTTGCATTATTTTTTCTTGATAGGCAATGTGGGTGTATGACTCTGATTTGGAACAAATGGTTTTGCGAGATATCACTTTTGTTCCAGGATTGTACAAAATTTTTGACGAAATTCTTGGTAAGATTCCTTGTTTGACAAATACATAAGAACATGATTCAATGAAAGAAATAAAAGCTATTAAGGAAAATGCTTCTGAAGGTAATTTTCACAAAAAATATGAGCGAAGAATTACATTGTTTTAAAATTTTCATTGTAAGAATTTTTTTGGTGAGAATATGCCACTGGCTAGATGCAAAACTGTAGCTCTCTGAAAAAATATTGGAACAGATTAGGCCAAAAATAAAAATAGTTGTGTTTCCGCTAACATACCAGAAAAAATTAGGGTAGGTAGGTAGGAAATACATTTTATTTTATTTTTAAATTTTATTTTCAATAGTAGGCGAACACATTACATTAATAAACTCCAACAATAAAGATTCATTATGATTTATTATCATTGATTATGGAATGTCTATTGAATTTTATACTTTGAAGTTTTGTTATGAGTTACAAATAGTGTTGTAAACTCGGACAATATTTACTTATGATTATCGAATTGAATCGGCAATACACTATCGATTATAAAATCGATTATTTAAACTGGACACAAGATTTTTACCACATCAAAATTCGCTCGAGTAATGCTCCCATTAACATGGGTACAAGAATAATGAATCGCCTACTCAGGCCATGAGGCGCTCTCCTGAGAAGTACAAAAACCAAATGCAGTGCCTAAGCTTAGTTATGTGATAGCACATCTAGTTCTGACAGCTCGTCAGAGTATAGTTCATCTGAATGTACGAGTGTCGGTCATTGTCACGAAAATAATAGAGTTTAAGTCCTTAGAAACAATTAAAAACTGAAGACCGGTTAGTGGTGAATTATACTATTCCCGAATCAGCATTAGTCGAACAAACTACAATGTTCAAAATTTCTAATCGATTGTCGCCAAGTACTGCTTTCTACGATGATTTTTCGATAGTCAGCTATTATCGTAACAATACTAGTCACAAACATATCACATGCTTGACATAGTATAACTAAAACGGAAATCATGGACTAGGAATATATTTTATCCAGAAAAGTACGATTTTTTTCTCAAAAATTGAAATAAAATGTTTAGGGTCGGGGCTATAATTTAGGGTCGGTCGGGTTAGCGGAAACTCAACACATTTTATTTTAGGCTTTAGAGAGCTACAGATCCACCCCTTATAAAAATCTTTGATTTACTACGCATAAAAAGTTGCGCATGGTAGAGGCCTTATATCGTTCTATTCCTTCATCACCAAGCCATAAATCTAATATCTAAAAATTCTTTACATATTTTCCTAACATGTATGTGTCCAAACATACTTAAAATATTCATTAAAGTCCCTTACAACCTAAAAACTTCAAAGCTTCATGTTATTTCATCTGTTGATGTAGCCATGTTAGGTACCCGATCAATTTGAACCCCGGTTTATTTCATACTTGTGTAAACCAATAGCCCCACAAATATTTTATTATGGATAAAATCACCCCAGTTTTATAGTTGAAATAATTATTCTAAAAGGTTTGACTAAACTTGCAGCCTTCATTAGTTTGTTCTCCACCTTTGCCACTTTGATTTTAAAAGGAGATCCAGACTAGGCTATTTTTATAGCATTTTCAATACTCAGCGGTTTATTTCACCTGCAAAAAAAATACAAATTATTTAATTTCCATTTAATATTTGAGTTTTGTAATAAATTAAGACTGAATACACAATTTGTATCAAATATTTTGAATACTAATACCAACGGGGTACGAATTGACTGGATACCTAACATGGCTATGTCAACAGACGAAATTCATTTGAAGCTGTAAGTTTTTAGGTCGTATGGGACTTTAATGAATATTTTAAGGTATGTTTGGACACTTGCATGGTAGGAAAATATGTAAGGAATATTTAGATATTAAATTTATGGCTCGGCGATGGAGGAATACAATGATACAAGGCCTCAATCATGCGCAACTTTTTTTGCGCCGTAAATTAAAGGTTTTTATAAAAGGGTGGATCTGTAGCAGGGTTCTCATTAACGCAAGAATCTGTGAAATATATGCAGCCCTTTTTCGTTTACAACAGCTCAGTTTTATTTATTTAGTGAGAAAAAATTGAAAGTTGGAAGATATTTGAAATTAATGCACATTTATTTAGTCATCTTGAAATAAAAAAGGTCTTGTTCAAAACATTTGATACCTGAATTTCATTGATATTTCTTCCATTGTAGTAAATGCAGCTGACAACAAGCAAAGGGACCCTAGCATGAGTACAATTAAAATTGAGATTGATCCGTAAGTTAACAATTTTAAGTTTTAAAAGTATACTTGTATATATACAGGGTTTACATTAAGCCAGGACTAGAACGGGTACCCGAAAACTGCATGTTGTGTTATTTGGGCAGGGTTTGGTTAGCCACAGGCCCCTGATATCAAGAACTAACACACACACACAAATGAAATCAATTAGATGTATTAAATGAATTAATATTACTTATCTATGGCATTGAAATAAATTTTTGAATCACAATTTCTTTAGTTCGCTACAACAATAAACCCTACCTAAAACAGTTTCCCATGTAAGTGCTACTAAAAAAAATATCTAGGTCTACATGCTCTATGACCATGTTCATTTCAATGACTATTTGACTTGTAACTATAGCCTGTAGGGGGCTAAATCAGCTTTTAATCAAATCTGTGATAACACATATATCTGTGTAGGATATTTTATGAGCTATGCATAATTGTTTCAGCTAGTGTAAACAGAAAAAAAATGTTTTCAGAGAGAACAATAAGATAAAGGTGTGGAACAACGGAAGGGGAATCCCAGTCATAGAGCATAAAACGGAGAAGATGTTCGTTCCTACGATGATTTTTGGACACCTTCTAACATCCAGCAATTATGACGATAGTCAGAAGAAAGTTACAGGTTTGAATTACATTTAGATGTATTGATTATGAATACCTTTTTACATGTATCTTTCATAGGGTTAAAGGGACTGATACATAATTTCCTCAGTCAGTAGCAAAGCCTGTAAAATGACTGTTAATCAGCATTTACAGTCAGCATAGAACCTGTCTCTGATTTGCATAAATGGATAAATCCCCTCTGAAGGTATAAGGTCCATTTTGACAGCTCTAGATTTTTGTTTACCACAGGTGGAAGAAATGGGTATGGTGCCAAGTTGTGCAACATTTTCAGTACCAAGTTCATTGTGGAAACCTCATGCAAGGAATATCACAAAGCTTTCAAACAGGTAGGAAACATTATTGTGTTGAAATAAACAGTGTTTAATGATACCAATATATACACAGGGGACCCATCATCTGCTCATGTCAGTATGGTGTAGATGCAAAATCTTCGCAAGCAGTGTTTTGATCTGCTGCTCTCATTCACCATTGACAGATATAGTCCGAAATTTACTGAAATGAAGTCATATAAGCAAATAAAAAAAAACCGGCGGTAGCAGACACCAGTTTTTTTAGCTCACCTGAGCCGAAGGCTGCTCAAGTGAGCTTTTCTGATCAAAACTTGTCCGTCGTCGTAAATCTTTCACATTTTCAACTTCCTTCCAAGAACCGCTGGGCCAAATTCAACCAAACTTGGTACACATCATCCTTAGGTTGAAGGGATTCAAGTTTGTTCAAGTGAAGGACCAGGCCCTCATCAAAGGGAGATAATCACGGAAATGAAAATAGAGTGGTGTATTTAAAAAATCTTTCTCAAGAACCACTGGCCAGAAAAGCTGAAATTTTATGAAGCTTCCTGATATAGTGGAGATTCAAGTTTGTTCAAATCATGACCCTCGGGGGTATGATGAGGCCCAATAGGGGATCAAATTTTTACATGCAGATATATAGAAAAATTCTTTAAAAATCTTTTTCATTGAACCAGAAGAGTTGATGATTACCTGAAAGCTTCCTGATATGGGAGTAGATTTTAAGTTGGTTCAGATAATGCCTCCACCCGACATAGGTTAGATTTAGTCCACAGTGGTACTTCTTAAATCCCAAACTACTGCTCTTCTTAGTTAAGCAGCTTTGCTCAGGTGCGATGTGGCCCTTGGGCCTCTTGTCTGTAAATTGTATTATCATACTATGTGAAGACCAGGAGAAAACTATCTACCTACATCTCGTAGCATTTTCAAGTGTCTTACACTGCCATTGCAGCCAAGAAAAAAATTTTTACAAGGGATATTTCATCAGTGATATGTTCGATTTTTCTTCAGGCAACAAGAAAGCAGTCATGGGTTTATAACATATTCTCTAAAATTTGAATTGTATTTGAACATATTGAATTAGTAATTTTACTTTGATGTCAATGTAATTGTCCTTGATTTTGGGAAAAAGTCNTTGTATTTGAACATATTGAATTAGTAATTTTTCTTTGGTGTCAACGTAATTGTCCTTGATTTTGGGATAAAGTGAATGTACCTATACTTAATTTAGTAAGAGATTGCTCACAACTCACAAATTAAAGTTGTTTTTTTTTAGTGTTATTTTCAACAAAGATGTAGGTCTTACAGATATGTCAGAAGTCAGCAATCCTCTCAAGCTACAGTTTGCAGCTATGAATGAGTTCTGATTTACTCTTTTTTCATAGACATGGATAAACAACATGGGAAAGACCAAGGAACCTACAATCACAGAATCCAAGAATGAGGATTTTACAAGTATTACCTTTTTCCCGGACTTGGAAAAGTTCAAAATGACAAGTCTGACAAAGGACACCGTGGATCTGTTTACTCGAAGAGCATATGACATTGCTGCTGCATCCAGAGGAGTTAAAGTTTTCCTTAATGGAAAAAAACTTCCAGTAAATATACTCTAAATAATACGCAGCCGATCTGTTTGTACGTAATTAAGATGTGGATAGAATTAAGAAATATGCGCACTTAGATTTCGCATTAATTTTTAACAGGTGAAAAATTTCAAAGACTATATTAATCTCTACCTGAAAGACAAAACTGATGACAATGGACAGCCCCTACCTGTCATTCACGAGATGTCTAACGAACGATGGGAGGTGGCCGTGACCTTAAGTGAGAAAGGGTTCCAGCAAGTCAGCTTTGTCAACAGCATTGCCACCACGAAGGTCAGTATCAATGCTAGTTAAAACAACAACAGCTGATATTTGAAATAAACATGATAAAGTATCAAATATAATTTCACATTTTCTTCTTGATCTCTGCTGACAGGGAGGACGGCATGTCGATAATGTTACAGACCAGGTTGTGCATAAACTTATAGACGTTGTCAAGAAAAAGAACAAAGGAGGCATTGCCATTAAACCTTTTCAAGTAAGTTGTTGGGGGTTGTTTTTTTTTTTCTTCTTTTNNGCCCATGGGCCTCTTGTTGTTTTTGTTTTTTCTTTATTTATTCCCCATAAAACTACAGTTGAACTTTGGTAACTCAAACACTGATATCTGGAATATTATTGTTTTTGTCAAAGTGATTGGAAGTCCCATCCACAAATTCTTTATAAACATTTTTACCCTTGATATTTCGAATCCACTGATATCACAAGGTTTCTGGGTAATCAGAGTAAACTTGGTGATCTCTTATTTTCGCCATTTTTCATCTTGAATCATATTTATATTTTAAAAAAGATGATAGCATGTGGACAACAGATTCGATATTAAAGCATAAATGCAAAATATAAGACTTTCTATATATGGGTATGGGCTATGATACTCATGTGACAGTTAAGGCCTATGGGCTTCTTGTTTATCAGCCCCATCCAGTTTGAGATAACGAGGTTTGGCTGTATTTACTCTCAAATACATGTAGAAAATAATTTTGAATTGAACTTGCTGCTCATATTTGACTGTCTTTGGCCTGCTAGTTTTTGTTGTTGTATTTTACTTGTGTACATGTTTTATGATAATTTTTGCATTATAGGTGAAAAACCATCTGTGGATATTCGTGAATTGCTTGATTGAAAACCCAACATTTGACTCGCAGACTAAAGAGACTATGACTCTCCAGGCCAAACAATTCGGATCAAAGTGTGCTCTTTCAGAGAAATTCATAAATCAGGTTTTAAAAATATTTTGTCTCTCTCTATCTTTATGACCATTATACTGTGTAATATACTTTTAACACTTGAAATGTTATGAATTTTATTTTACATTTATGAATGTTAAAGGTCAGCAAATGTGGAATTGTTGATAACATATTGAGTTGGATGAAGTTCAAGGCGCAAACGCAGTTGAATAAGAAGCTAACATCAAGTAAAACCTCCAAGATGAAGGGAATCCCCAAACTAGATGATGCGAATGATGCTGGTACAAGGAACTCCCGAGATTGTACACTCATCCTCACTGAGGGAGACTCAGCCAAATCATTGGCTGTAGCTGGGCTGGGAGTAGTGGGAAGGGACAAATATGGTGTATTCCCTCTCAAGGGAAAAGTACTCAATGTACGAGAAGCCACCCACAAACAGGTATGTGTTTTTGCATTGACGTAATTAGCAAAAAGCCAAAAAACTATGTTAACTTGTGAACTGAAATCTTAAAGATTTTTGATTGGGAAGTTTTGTTCAATCATTTAAATATGGTGTATTTCATTGATGGGTATTTTTTTTTTCTTAAAAACTATGGAAACTGAGCGTGTTGCAGCAAATATTTTGAAGATATTTATAATGTGGGTTTTCTTTAATCCAGGTTGTAATTTTTCCATCTTGTTTAATTTAAATAGATCATGGACAATGCTGAGATCAACAACATCATCAAAATCATGGGACTACAATTCAAGGAGAAGTACAATGACTCGGATTCCCTGAAGAACCTGAGGTATGGCAAGCTGATGATCATGACAGATCAGGACCAGGACGGCTCTCACATCAAGGGACTCCTCATCAACTTCATGCACCACTTCTGGCCCAACCTGCTCAAGTACAATGTCGTTGAAGAATTCATCACCCCTATTGTCAAGGTATGAAATCTACAGTGCTGCTCTCAGAATTAATATGCAGAGCTATTTTGAAATTGCATATCCCTTTTTGTCCTTAAGTGACCATTACTTCAGTATTATGCATGTACATCTAACACATTGCAGGTCACAAAAGGAAAAACCGAGCTGTCTTTTTATAGCTTGCCTGAGTTTGAGGAGTGGAAAAGAGAAACCGAGAACTGGCACACTTACCGTGTGAAGTACTACAAAGGTTTTTATCAGTCTTTGCAGCTGTTACGAAAATTTGTGTAATGTTAATGGATCTCAATTAGCAGTGTATTTCAATCTCATTAAGTTATCAGTGTCACTGTTTTTATCTGTCTGTAGGTTTGGGTACCAGCACATCAAAAGAAGCCAAGGAATACTTCAGTGATATGGAGCGTCACAAGATCCCATTCAAATACACTGGAGCAGAGGATGATGCTGCCATCAACCTGGTACAGGGCTTCTGTGATATGCTGCTTTGAAATTTTGACTTTGTGCTGTTGCTAAATGCTGGTAGTAATGTGCAGATGTAATTAAAATATAATGGCTTTATAGGCTTTTAGCAAGAAGAAGATTGAGGAAAGAAAAGAATGGCTTACAAGCTGGATGGAGGACAGAAAACGCAGATCAGAGATGGGTTTGCCAGAGGTACAATTTTTGACACAATGCTTATCAGAACATGTTCTGTAGATTATTAACACTATTTTTAATTTTTAGCTTGATATTGTTTTAGTTTGAATAAAGAATTTTAAGACAACAAAATTATTCTANAATAAAGAATTTTAAGACAACAAAATTATTCAATTTATTGTTATTTATGACCTTTAATAGTTGAAGAATGCTGATTATTAATGCTACATGAACCTTTTTCTTTTTGTTAGCTTCTGACCTTATGAGACCTTTTATTTTTCAGAACTTTTTGTATGGAAAAGGTACTAAGTCCATTACGTACAATGACTTCATCAATCGGGAATTGATTCTGTACTCCAACATGGACAACACCCGATCCATTCCTTCCATGGTGGACGGGCTGAAACCAGGTCAGCGAAAGGTCATCTTTACCTGCTTAAAAAGAAATCTGTCCAAAGAAATCAAAGTTGCCCAGCTGGCTGGTTCTGTGGCAGAAATGTCTGCCTACCATCATGGTGAGGTAAGAGAAGAAATCGTATTACTTCGTAACTGGATCTAACAACAGAAATGATAAGTTGGCAGCCTTGTACAGACTGTGCAAGCTTGACACTACGCTTAATATATGGGGCCGGGGAGCTGTGGGACTTGGGACTGTTCCAAAGTGTATTTTACTTTTAAAAAGTTTATTGACTTATTGGGAAATGTGACTGCCCAATGTTGTTGTGCGGAACAACCCCGGTCAGATATATTTACCTGATATTTGATCAATAGCTTTCATCACATATTTTTCAAATATTGTGCATTTTATAATTTAAGAGCACTCATTTGAATACTATGATTAAAATTAACCATTCAAATCAAATAACCAAATTGGCTATCAACCCTTAAAATTTCACTAGATGGTATATTTGTTGGCCTGGATAGATGAGAAAATAGTACCAGTGATACCTTCATCCCTGCAGAAGTGCCACTTGATAACAAAGAAATGAACTAAAAGTCTAAAATAAACAAAAACGTGGCACAAGCCTTGTTTACATTACAAAGTATTGTGAGTGATGTATCTCGCTTGTAATTCAACAACTGTCATTCAAATTTTGCTGACCATTTGAAATACCTTAATGAAGCATTGTAAACATTATAAATGGAGAAATAGAATTTCAAAATTGTCTGTCCATGTAAAATAATTCCAAGTTGAGTTTTTCATGATTTAGAATTTATTATCTTCCAGGCATCTTTAATGAACACCATCATCAATTTGGCCCAGAACTTTGTTGGTTCCAACAATGTAAACATCTTGCAGCCTATTGGACAGTTTGGAACGAGGCTGCATGGTGGTAAAGATGCTGCCAGTCCCCGTTACATCTTCACCTCACTGAGGTCTGTTTACATTTAATGACCATGATTCAATTTACTATGAAACTTCATAGCAGAGAAAAACAAATATGCTTCTTGTGTAACTGTATAGTACATTTCCAGTTTATTCTTATGTTTAGGGAATATGAGCCACTATTAACACTATACTTGTGCATGTATTTTAGCCCAGTAGCACGAATGTTGTTCAACGCACATGATGATCCTTTGCTGAAGAGCAACTTTGATGACAACTTGAAGATTGAGCCGGAATGGTACTGTCCCATCATCCCCATGGTGTTAGTGAATGGTGCAGAGGGAATCGGAACAGGATGGAGCACCAAGATCCCGAACTTTGATGTCAGAGAAATTATTGCTAACCTCAAAAGAATGTTGGATGAGGACGATCCTTTACCAATGGTGAATAGAGAGTGTGATCTAAATTTCTATAACTTTTGCCTAACCCCAATGTTGATGTATTGAATGAAATATGTATAGACCAATTATGGAATAGATTTTTCCCCCCCCCCCCCCCCCCCACCCACCCCCTCCCCCCCCCCCCCCTTCTTATTTCAAATATTTGTATCCACATGAAATATCCTGTTGTAGGTACCTAGTTACAAAAACTTCACAGGAACCATCGAGGAGCTGAGTGAGAGTCGGTTTGTTGCCAGTGGAGAGGTGGCTATTATTGATGATCAGACCATTGAGATTACTGAGCTGCCTATCAGAACATGGACACAGGCCTACAAGGAGGATGTTTTGGAACCCATGTTATACGGCACAGAGAAAACTCCTGCCATGATCACGTAGGTCAACAAAACAAGTCTTTCAGTGTAGTCTTTCATGGGTAGCAAATTAACCTTTTATTTACCGCCAATTAATCACGATTTAGAATATGCTAATAATTAGCAACTACATCTGTGACCCAGAACATCTAGTTGTACTTGCAGTTTTAGAAATAACCTTTACCTATAGTTGAACTCTTATTATTGGAGGCCTCAGAGGGAATTTGTTTAACATATTGTAGTGATTCCTCTTATAGATAATGCTGATTGTTAGAGCTATGTGTTTTCAGGGATTTCAAGGAGTACCACACCGACTCCACTGTAAAGTTTGTTGTGAAGATGACTCCAGAGAAAATGGCTGCTGCAGAGGAACAGGGATTACACAAAGTATTCAAGATACAGTCCAACATCTCCACAAATACCATGGTGAGATCTACAGAAGTACACATACTATGGCATCTGATGAAACATGAACCACTTGATAATTTCAGAAGTGCCAATAAATTTTAGGCTCAAGTGAGCTCTCCTGATAACATTTTTTCTGTCCATTTGTGAACTTCTAATGTTTTCAACTTCTCCCTCCATTACTGCATGGACATTTCAATTAAATTTGCCATAAATCATCTTTGGGTGATGAGGATTCAAGTTTTTTTCAAATGTAGGAACTTGCCTTCTTGAAAGGATAGAAAATCTTGAAAATGTAAGAATAGAGCCGAGTCATTTAAAAATCTTCTCAAGAACCACTGGGCCACAAGAGTGGAGGTTTATCTGAAAGCTTCCTGATATAGAGGAGACGAGAGTTTGTTCAGATCATGGCTCTTGGATAGGGTGAGGTCATGATAGGGGATCAAAATTTTACATGCTTACAAGTGTTCTGATTTGTAGGTATTGTTTGACCACAATGGCTGTATCAAGAGGTACGAGCGCATAACTGAGATTTTGAAAGAGTTCTACGATGTGCGTCTGAATCTATACCAGAAACGTAAGGATTACCTAGAGGGACTACTGTCAGCAGAGGCCAGCCGGTTGGAGAATATTGCTCGATTTATTATGGAAAAAATTGATGGCCTCATAACCATTGGTAAGAATAGAACTCTCTTAGATACAAGGGAGGAATCTTTTAGATGCAGCGATGCAAACCACTCTAATTTTGGCAGATTTTCTTTGAATTTCTCACCGAAAAATAAAAAATGTGATCTTTGATAAGTTAAAACTGAGACTTCTATTAATGCCTGAAATGTTTTGTAGTCGGTTCCGTAATTATGTCACTTTGTATTTTAACCATTTTGGCTAATAAATTTAGTCAATAAGAATTGTTGATGTATTGCCTTTTTGATCATAGAATCAATATTAAGCAATCTTGTGAATTTTACAGAAAACAAGCCAAAGAAAGAGCTTATCCAGATGTTGGTAAGAAGAGGTTATGACTCCGATCCTTTAAAGAGGTGGAAAGAACTTCAGGCTAAAGACAAGGTAAAGCATTGACTGACACTCCACCTACTATACATGTACCGTGAATATTTTTAAATTGGAAAGAAGAAAGTTCCACATCACCATAATAATGTTGGAATTCTTATGTCACCCATATAATACTTAATCACATAAACACTTCATTTACCTGATCTTATTATATCGGTGAAATCTAACCACTTGTGAACATTTAGTTTGTTTAAACTTCATACATTGTAGATAAATGAAATTAATCCAAGAGCATTTTATTTGCATTAAAGCACATGTAACTGAGAAAATATTTGATGAAATACAGGAAACATTGATGCTACACTTGCATTGCCTTATTACAATTTTAAGCTGTATTAAAAAAAATAGATATAATTCAATATTTAACCGGGAGTTTATTTATTTATTAGGGCCAATCAAAAAATAGATATAATTAAATATATAACCAGGAGTTGCTTTGTTTATTAGGACGAAGTTGAGGAGGAGGATGGGGATGACGAGAGCACAGCCTCAGGGTCGTCTGGTGGCCCCGACTTTAACTACATTCTCAACAATCCACTGTGGTGTCTGTCTAAGGAGAAGAAAGAGGCTCTACTAAAACAAAGAGATGAGAAGGCAAGTAGTTACAAGAACTACAGGTAAAATGTGTTGTACAGCAAATTATCTGCAGTGCATACTATATACAAACCAGAGCTGTGTCTTAGAGAACAGAGGATACAGACTGCCATACATTTAGAATTTACAATAGATTTCAGAGTAAATGTGGGTCATTGCAAAAAGTTATGATTTGTGCTGCTTGATTTTGCTTTAACACAGACACTAGAAGCTTTTGCTTGTCAAAAATTGTATATCTCGTTAAGGCTAACCCTTCTTAATTCATATACAGAAACTAGAACTGGAATCTTTGAAGAGAAAATCTAAAGAGGACTTGTGGATGGATGATTTGGAGGAGTTTATGAGAACTCTAACGGTATGTACTATTATGTTACCATGCAAAGCTTAGTAGCAGTTGGGGGTTGCTGTATTGACAGGTAATCACTATTGGGATTAGTTGGTTGGCTGTCATACACTAAAACTTTCCAACTGTAAGTATCTGAATTTGATAATGTAGCGTGTACACGGTAATATCTTTTTGTGTTGTTAATTTAGCAGGAATACAGTATGTGATTGTAGCTTAATCTGATTTTAAGAATCACTGTAACTTTTTTCCAAAACACAAAAGCATTTCATATTATGTTGTGTAAATTCCTGCATTTATTATGCTTTCAGATACAAAACTCCTTTATCATAATGTCTGATCTTGTCCACATGTCACACATCTCTAATTTGGTATATTCAGAGTGCTGTATGTGCAAAATTGTGTAATTTTTTATCAAAAGTATATTAACATACCTATCCTTTATAGTTCTCTCATTAAACTTACATTTCCATGATGAATTTTCTCATGTATTATGTACATACTGTGTGTGTGCCTTTTTCACCCTCAACTTTGGGCATATGTACATTAAANACATACTGTGTGTGTGCCTTTTTCACCCTCATCTTTGGGCATATGTACATTAAAAATTCAGAATTCATGTGGTTTTATTCAAGTGAATTTATGCAAGAATAAATAGTACAGTGTTGAAAAATGAATTGTAGGAGTTAGAGGAAAAAGAAAAAGAGGAAGAAATGCAGGCCCAGAACAAGACCGTGAAGATCAAAGGAAAAGGAGTGAAATCTCGCAAGGTGGTGGAGCAAATGAGCAAACCCTCCCCAATGGGTCAGAGAGTGGTGCCTAGAATCGACACAGCGATGAAGAACAAAGCTGATGCCGCCGCCCACAAACTTTTAAAGGCTAAAGTGAGCAGCACCATCAAACCGAATCTTTTGTTTTGTACTGTTGATGACTACCTTTACTCTTCATTGTTCCTCAGTGTTGAAGTGTATTGACTTTTTTTTTTAGGCTAAGAAAGAAGCAAAGAATTTGATGGATTGTTTTGACAAGGAGGAGGAAGATGATGTTGAACAGACCAGCTTAGCAGAACGTCTGGAGAAAAAGACAGGCATTAAGTCTCCAACAGCTAAACAAAACGGAGGTGTCAAGTCTGAGGTTGCTGAAAAACCAGCAAAAAAGAAACAGGGTCAGTATTTGTAATTGTTCTGCTTGTATGTATATTTAAGTACCATTTTCATAACTACAAAGGATGTGTCAGTGCAATGAGTTGTATCTCTCTGACTTTGTGTCTGTAGTTCGCAAGCCAAAGGATACCTCTGGTAGCCCAAAAAAGAAGGGGAAGAAAGGAGGCAAAAAGAAGAATCCTTGGTCCGATTCTGAGGCGTCGGAGAGCGACAAGTCCGACTCTGATATGGATGGCAGCTTCATGGAAAATCTCAAGCCAAAGGTGGACAGGCCAAAGCGAGAAACAAGTAAGCGTACACACATTGACAGCCCTTGGAAGTACATATACATTTATGCACAAGGATGTACATGTATGTTTAGAAGACGGTACATGTAATTAGGGCCCCGCCGAGTATTGGCGGGAGCCCTTTAGTAATCGGCTTTTCCGTCCGTCCGACCTTCCGTCCATCACAAAACAGTTTTCGCGCGATAACTCGAAAGGGCTTGCACCAATTAATTTGAAACTATAGGATAGTGCACATATCCATTGAGGTCAGCTCCCTTTCGATTTTGGAAAATTTCTGATTTCACGTTTCAGAAATATGGAACTTTTTTCCTTAAAAATGGTGTTTTTCAGTTTTCGCGCAATAACTGAAAAACGCTTTGACTAATCAGATTGAAACTTTTAGAAAGTGTATACCTCCATACAGGCAAGCTCCCTTTCAATTTTGAAAAATTTCTGATTTTCCGTTTTCGAGTTATGGAATGTTTTTTATTAAAACGGGAAGTAACTCAGAAATGTTTGCAGAAACTGTTATGACAGATTTGGAGAGTGTTAGAATTTTTATCCTCTTGCAACTGGGTTGGAGAGAAATATATCAGCACTGCTGCGAGTCCATGATACTGTGTGTATGTAACTCTGTGAACACGATAAAAGCAAGGGTATTCATCAGAGGATCATCAAACTTTGCACACGTTTCCCATGAGAGAGGATGTACCCTATTGATTTTCAAGGTCAGGGTTCAAAGGTCAAGGTCTTTTATTGACTATTGCTTTAAAAATCTTGTGAACGATAGAAGCAATGGCATTCATCAGAGAGATTCACTAAACCTTCCGTAAATGTTACCTATGAAGAGAGAATGAACCATATTGATTTTCAAGTTCAAGGGTCAAATGTCAAGATCACTATTGAGTTCTGCCTAAAAATCTTGTGAGCAAGTTGAAGACACAGCATCCATCAGAGGATCATGAAACCTTCCACAAATGTTAGTCATGGAGAAAGTATGAGACCTACTGATTTTTAAGGTCATTGATCAAAGGTCATGGTAATTTTTGACTATTTCTTTAAAGAATTATCTTGCGAAGGTGATATAAGCAAGGTCAATCATCAGAGGATCGCTATAGCTTCTACTACTATTAATGGCTCAACCAGCGGGGCCCTCTGTGATGTGGCCACATCACATTTTTTACTAGTTCCTATTGACTTCAGTTGTAACTTCTAGTAAAAGGTTTTGTGGTCATTTCTTTTCAGAGTCCAAGCCCACTAAGTACAGTTTTGATTCAGACGAAGGGTCTATCAAATCGGACAGCGATGAGGAGTTTGTAGCTGTCAATAACGAGGAAGATGATCCTGGATTGATTTCCTCAGAGGATGAGGCACCTGTTTCTAAAAAGTGAGTGTAAACAATGTCAGTGGTACTTCAGTCACCAGTGGATTTAGGGAGGTACTGTATAACGTTGACGTCTGTAGCGAATTTTGGGGGTCATTTAACGATATGCTTCTCTGTCTGTGTTTCTCTGTTCAGATTACATCTTTTACACTGTAAGGTATAGAATCATCAACCTTGATTGTTGATATAACTTATGTATACATGTTCAGTGCATGTACATGGATCTTGTGTGAAAAGATAGGCCTTGTCACAAGGTATATACATGTGAAATATGAAAGCCTTATTACCTTCCAAACTAAAAAGAAAATAAACAATTATCGGTAAATTCATGTCTTTTGTATCGTAAAGAAACAATACATTTTATTGAAATTGAGTATCAGTGCTTATTTTAGAAAGAGAAATATCTTCCAAATCTTGATTTCTCAAACAGAACATTGAGGAGAACAAAGGGTTTGAGTTTTTTACCTTTCTGTCTGTGAAATTACTATGCATACTGAGTTCTCATTAAGAGCTGGCACCCAGTGATTTTTCACCCCCAGAGTTCTCATTAAGAGCTGGCACCCAGTGATTTTTCACCCCCTGCTTACTGTAGTTAGGGCAAAAAAGGTCATCCTATATATCATGACTGATTTAATGAAACACTCACATGAACTGCAAACTGTGGCATGGCTTTCTATTATATCTCCTTGTCATTATTAAAAAAAAAAATGAATTGTTACCAAAGTTACCTATATATAAATTAACACATTTTGCAGACATTTTACCAAGGATTTCAGTGCTATATTTAAGTGCCAAAAATCAAGGAAATACCTCTTAATCTTCAAACCACCTCTCGCCTTCAATGCTCAAATATTTCACCTCCTACTTTTCTAAATTTACCTGCTACTTCCAAATTTATTGAGAACCCTGTATATGAATTGATGAGGTGAAAGGGTGGTAATATTTAGTAATGGTACAGGTCCAGTACATGTATTTCCAGTTTATACACCTTGAAAGAGTGATCACTCTGACCCAGACCTTAGCAAATTTCAGAGATTTGACCATTTTCTGAACTATTTGGTTATCCCTGGAACAATTGAATGGAAAATTTATACATAAACTATACAGATCAAAATTATTAGTTTTGGCTTTGTTGTCCTTTTATGCCCCTCCAATCACATTTTGTCATTACACTTGGGGTCATATAGTTTTTAGGTCTCTCTGTATGTCCACAATTACTTTACCCATGGCCAAAACTTTTGAATGGATGGTATAGGGCTTTCATATTTTGCCTGTGTGTATTGCTTGAGACAAGACCTTTTCTTTTCATAACAAAAGTTTGTACCACTAGGAGTTTAACCCTACTGGGGGCCTCCATGTTTCACAAACGCCATACAAGGGCGTTGGTGTTTCACAAACACATCTTGTTTTGTTGGCTATCCTGTAGGTTTTGAATTGAAAATTTATTCATGCACTTGTATTAAATGGATTACAGATCAAATTTAGATTTGGTCTATGTTGACTCATAACTATGTTTGCTATTAAAACAGAATTTGGGAACATAAATTTTAGTTTACAAATGAATTTGCTTTACTGATTAAATTATGTCATTTCAAGATCAAAACATATCAGTGATGATGAGGATGACTCACCTGTCAAGCCCAAGCGCACCAAGGCACCCAAAAAGTAAGTTCTTGTAAGATAATGTAATGTCCAATTTATTACAATAATTAAAAATGGACAGAAATGTAATCTAGCATAACTGTGTTAATGTATGCTACATGATACACTGTTGTCTACTGTAGTTAACTGTTACTGTATGTACATGATAAACTGTTGGTCTACTGTAGAGCTCCAGCCGAGTTTTTGATTTCCTCTGATGAGGAAGAGGAGGAAACGTCCCAGAAGTTGACATGGAAAACTGCCACCACCACTACACAAGGTCAGTCTCTCTTCACAACATGTATATTGTATACCAAGACATTTTTTTTTTTGTCCTTGCCCTTTTCATCGCAAGGTGAATTTGAATGTACTTGCAGCCTTACAATGCAGGGTTCTACTATCATCTAAAATTTAATCGTTGAGGAAAACACATTTGCTCGGATGTATTCATGATATTTTGATGTGATCAATACTGTAATATTTAACATCGCATAAATGCTATTTAATTGTGTAGAAACAACTTAACATTCATTTGTCAAGATTTTATGTCCTTTCAAAATCAAAAGGAAATTCTTTGCCAAACCCCTGTGTAGAGACAAGCATGAGGCTGTTCAACACTTCACTGCTGAGTCTGTTTTGTAAAGCACTAACCCATTCTCTCAAAATCTGCAAGACATTTGATATACATGTATACAGTATTAAATGGCTTGGAGTCCTCGTTGTATTTAGTATATTTCAAAACAATGTGTAAGACAGCCATTCCTGTAGTTTTAGCAGGTAAAACCATGCTAAATTACTTGGGACAGTTTGAGTTGCTGTAGTTCCATACATCCTATGATGTATCTGAGTCATTGGAAACTATATGCTCCTTTTGAATGCATGTGCAGATGTTTACTACTACCGTAAAAGCAAATTTGAGTGTTCTTAAACACATGGACCAATAAGAGTTGCTAATTTGGCAATAACGCAAATAGAATTCATTTTTTGTCGACACCCAAAGCAATACTATATGGTCCAAAGCGTTCTACTTCAGGGATGATTTGTGGTAAATGGCCCATGAAGAACACTTGGGGGGGGGGGGGGGGGGGGGGTTGTTTTCTCAAATTTTGAAGGAGAAAATTAATTTTTCCATCAGTTGGGATACAAGTGTATATGATTTACTTTTGCTTTCAAACAAATTACACGTATAAACAATAATTGTATTGTATGGGATTCAACTTTCTCATTTCAACATATAAGGACACAATTTGTAACTTAGGATTGTTTGTGGTCTGATTACAAGTTTCAAACAAATTACATGTATAAACAATAATTGTATTGTATAGGATTCAACTTTCTCATTTCAACATATAAGGACACAATTCATAACTTAGGATTGTTTGTTGTCTGATTACAAGTGTTTATTGTGCTAAATATATGCTAATACAAGTTTGATGAAGTTTCATTGTTTTGTAGACTCGGCTCCAGCAATAGTTGATGATGATGATGAAGATCAGGCCGATGATATCTTCAAAAGTATTTCCCAGCCTAAAGCAGCCGCTAAAAAGCCAGCAGCAAAGAAGAAGCCTGCCACTAAGAAAGGTAAATAGGTCCTGAATATTTGAAGGGGAATTCAGATGTGGCAATCCACCATTATGTTTGTGATATATATAGTTGAACTTCGATATCTCGAATACCATGGTTATGTCGAACTGATTTGGAGGTCCCAACCACCTATTTTCTTAGTATTTTTATCCTCGATATCTCGAATTCAAGGATATCTCGGAACTTTTTTCTTGGTCCCATCAAGTACGAGATAACGAGGTTTGACTGTACTAGAGTACTCATTCTTTTATTCATTGGCTTCCAACCTGATGGCTTTGAATTGTGTATGGTTTGACATTGTTCCTCCTATTCTGCTCCAGTGGACCCCAAACAGCCATCTATAGCCCAGGCGTTTAAGTCTAATGGTGATCCCAAACCCAAGCAGCGTAAGCTGCTGACCACCAAGAAGCCTATTCTAACAATCTCTGATGATGATGAGGAGAGCAATGACATCATCATGTCAGGTCGGAGGATAAATTCTCTTCTAGTATTTCACTAACTCCAGCATGTTGAGATGTGCCTTTTTTTTTTTTTCATGTTTTTTGGATTTTCCAAATGATGGGACATTGCCCTGTGTAGAGTATTGGTCCTTAAATATCAAGATACTCTGACAGTGAAGCAGATGGGAGTGGGTGTTTACTAATATCTCACAAGCACTTGATGTTTTATGTTGACACTTAACAACTACACAAGGGAATTACACAATCTGAAGATTGTGCATGGGAATGCAATTCATTTAATGTAATTAAGGATTTTTATTTTTTTTATTCCTTGTTCTGTGGAATTCTTTACATTGATTTGTCTCAGTTAGTTGGAACATGGATTTACATTAATTTTAGCAATTTTGCACATTGTATTTAAAAATCTTCAGATCAGGATGAAATGAAACTTTGATAATAATTTGGTAAAATTCTAACTTTAAAAGGAAATGCCCCTATATCACATTTTCTGGTAGATGGTAAAAGTATGTCTGAAAAACAATATGATTTGGAACTGGAAGTTTCGCGTAGTTTGAGTGTGGCCAGTCTAATGTAGTTTTTTTGCATCATACTGGCAATATCAAAACTACCAGTAATGAATTTTATCTTCATACATGCAATGCCCATGACTTCACATAGATATTGTCTAAGTATAATGAATTATTTTTAGAATTTTCAGCAATGATTGGACCGCAATACCCTAGCTTTTAATAGATCAGTAATGTTTAGTGAAATAGAATTTTGTTTATCATTTGACGATTGTAAATTCATTGATAGAGTGAAATCAACAAAAATTTAAATCCAAGCACCAAATGAATATATCTAGAGAATGATTTCACATCTTTCGATCAAATTCAATTAGAAAGAATAATCTTACTGTTACCAGGCTACGCTCAGGTAACAGTAAGAATTCCATCCCTATACTCGTAATGTAGCGGCCGCAAAGCGGATCTGCTTCGCGTCGAGTTTGACTTTATTTGAGAACATCTGCACAAGAAACTGCATAATATTTTGCACTACATACCTTTTTGAATATCGCATGCTGTTTAAATCTAACGTAATATCCCATTAAATAGTTTGCATTAAGACAATTATGAAGTGTTACTATAGATCCTCGTTTAAATTTGACAGCCATTTATTCGGAATCCACACTCGAACATCTCCGGTTTTTCATCCAAAATGGGCTTTATAAAAACATTTTCAAATAGGCATGATAGACTTTTCTTGAAAACTCCAGCATGAAGGCAATATAGAGCCACGGCGTGATATAAATTAAAGATTGTCAGGTATTTACTCAAAATATTCTTCATTTATTCAGTCTTGGCCAAGCGTTTATAAAAAAAAATTATCATTTTGCTACGAAGCGAGTATAGGGGTGAATTCTATTGTTAAACTGGGTCCGAAGGACAACGATCATTTTAACGATAGAACATTCTATCTATGTTTCAATGAAAGAAAACAAGTCCTTATGTTAACACTAGGTCACACTATCACAGGCACTGGACATGGTAGTTTCTTATTACAATCAAAGGCACAAGTTTTGTTAATATCTGGTGGAAATTCTATTAGTGACATGATACAATATATATGAAATAGGAGACAAATTTCATTGAGAGACACTTAATAGTGACAGGTTTTGGAGTAGATCATTCAACTGTTTTAAGACAGAAAGTGAATTTTTATGTTTTCTACAGAAAAACCACCCAAGGAATCTAAGCCAAAGAAGGCAGCTAAACCGAAGAAAAAATTTACGGATGACTCGGACAGTGAAGACAAACCGAAAAAGGCATCCAAGAAAAGACCTGCCAAGAGCTTCTCTGACAGTGATCTCTCCGAGACTGAATTTGTACCCAAGAAAACAAAAGCTGGAAAAAAGGTGCAAGAATAAAAAATATTTCTTTCGTGCAAGAACTTTTTTGATTTTTTTGAAAATTGAAAGATAAATACAGCACATGGTAATTTATGAACATTTGAGATTGTAAATTTTTGTGCTGGTCTATTTTTGTTGGTGTGGTATGAACCTGTCAATGAATTCAAATCCCCTACAAAGAAGAGCAATGAAACAAGAAATCAAGTTGTCGTGAAAAAATTTCCAATTTAACCAATTTTGCCCCGTGAAAATACATGATTCTATATTATTCAATTTTATGTTATAGAAGAAGATGGGGAGTGATGATGAATTTGAACTAGAAGAAGACCTTGATGTTGCACCTCGTGCCAGACCGGGAGGTCGGTCTAAAGCCTCTGTCAAGTACAACTTTGGAGATTCATCAGAAGACAGTGACTTCTAAGGGAAAGGATCTACACTTTCGGGATTTTTAAATTTTAAAACGACTGAGCAAAGTGAAATTTTATTATTTTAGATGTATGTGTTTGATGTTATGTTGCCCATTTATATCAAACATTGTTTGTATGTGCATCTTTGGCAAGTTTAACTGTTGTGGTAAAGAAGTTCCTAAAATAATGGTTATGTATATTGATATGTGGAACTGTAGCCATGTTTAATGATGAATGTTAGAGAAAATGGAAGATCCATTGACTTTTCTTGTAAGAATATTGAATTTGCAGTTTGCCAGATATGATACCGATTATGTTTTCTGCTAAACTATTGGGTATCTTCCTTATTGTCGTAGAGAAAAGGCAACTTTATCTGTAGAATAGCCCACTCTCTTCCTTTTGGTAAAGCATACACAATTCATTGTATATAATGCAGTTTACAATAATGAAAATTTTTTATGTATGTGTTCATTTTAAACAATAGTATTCTGTGCCTGTCATCAGGCAGTCAGTTATCAGTTTTTGAGCTGGAACATGTTTAGTTAAGAGTTAATTATTTGTGGCAGCTCCATTTAGTATATACTGGAATTTCGGAAAGAAATTGTATTGGTGAATAGTATGAAGTGTGATGCAACTCTCAGCAAGTATTTTGTTAATGAAAACTCCATCGAATTAAACCATTTTTCACTAGGTAAATGTAACTTGCCATTGAGCTTTTAAAGTTTTAGTGAACAATTATTTATTGAATGGACAAGAAATGTGATAGAGAGCTGTGTTATATTCGTAGTCATATTCATAATGTAAATCTTCATGTCACCTTCATTCTTTGCATGTCTTTTGCAGTCGTTGTTCTTCTGTATCTTACTTCTCCTTACTTCATACCTTTCATCACATGGTATTGTAGAATCGATATAAACTGTCAACTCTATCTGTTGTGTTGTCATTGATAGTATCAGAGACTCTGCATCGTATTTACAGACAGACATTGGAAGGAGGAGTCTGAATTAGAACTGTTCTGATGGGACTACATTCAATCATGAGACGCATCCAAGTGCATATTTCAGAGGCTGTGTATTTGTATAGTCAGTGATACTGATTTCTCTGGTGTTCTAGGCCAATTACTTAGTTCTTGGGCCAAATTGTCAAAAATAAATGAGATATAAGAATAGGCCCGTGAAAATTGGCCCTGTGAAATGAAGTTTTATAACATTTTTCCTGTGCAAATGATAGTCTGTATGATTAGTTCTATGGGTCTAGCTGGAAGTATATAAATCATGTGAAAGGCGTGTTTTACACCCAGCCAGGTAACCAATCCAATGTTGAGATTTTGGTACATAGGAAATAAGATAGTTTTAATATCAACACACTATGCACCATATCGGAGTTTGTACGGCTATACCACCACACGAGAAGAATATGCAATAAAGAACCTTCTTAGTGTTTATGGTTCTTTTGGCAACTACAGGCCTTCAACTGTATTTAGTTAGCCATATTTTGTTTCCAAGTTTTCTTACTGGTTCGGAATAGTGAACCCATGTTTCATCACCAATGCACAGGGGCTTATGTAGGGGAAAAAAATCAAAACATCCCCTAGCAAAAA
>CAJDSM010000123.1:0-23703 GCA_903981925.1 Ostrea lurida
CAGTGATCAATCTCAATCAAGTCCATATAGAATACAAAACAAGTTAGTCAAACGAGGACCACCCCTGGTCACACCAGAGTGGATTTGAGGTGCCTTAGGAGTAAGCATCCCCTGTACATGACGGTATTCACACCACGCACGACGTGAGCCCGCAGTCTTGTCAGGGCAACACGGAACAATCAAATTGATAGGTATGAAAAACAGCTTAAAGAATTGCTATGGAAACAATCCACTACAAAATATTGCTATCTGTTTCGTGTTCGATGCAAATTAAGATATTTTGTACATATTTTGATTTTTGTTTGGACTTATACAATTAACTTGATCAAAGATAATGGTCTAACGAGTGTGTGTGCTCAAAGTAATTGCTACTTTCTAGTCAGCTAAAAGAAACCTCTTTAAGTAGATATCAGGCCTTCGTTTTACCGACTTTCTTAACTTTATGTATTTTCTTTTTTGTCTTGACACGCATTGTCCTCCTTTGCTATTTCCAATAGTCCGTCATCTTTCGTTTTAGCATTTCTTTGCGATACTTGATTATTTGTTCTGGTTTGTTTTTTTCTTTTTTTTGTTTTGGCTTTTGTTTTGTGTTTTGTGTTTTTTATTTTTATTTTTGTTTGTTTGTTTTTTTTTTTTTTTGTTTTTTTTTTTTTTTTTTGTACTTTTCGCTCTCTTTTTCCTTATTATCTATACTCTATCTCATTATTTTCTTTTTTCTTTTCTTTTTTTTTGTTTTTTTTTTTTTTTTGGGGTTTTTGTTTATGTTTTTGGCCGTTTGTATTTTTTTTTTTTTTTTCTTTTCTCTTTGCATGTCCATTATCTTTATTGGTCTAAATGCTAAATCGCTGATTAGACTGACTGTCGATCATTGCTACGTTGCTATATCAGCTTATCTACAGTTACCATGGTGGCAACACAAGAGCATATCTCCTATCGATCCCAGTTCACGCGCAGTACTTTGTTTGGAATTTGTACTGCAGGATCTGGATCTTCTAATTTCTTCAGATGTTACATGTATCGTTGCGTTCGTTCGAGGAACTAAAACACAATAGCAAAGCAATTCATTGTCTTACTAAACAATGGAAAAATAGAACAAATCTTCTTACCGGTCTAAATGAAATTACAAAACCTCAAAAGTAAATAGTGAGACAACAACCTCAAAGCGATACCTTGATATAACCTCCCGACTGAATATATATCAGAAACACTTGATTACAAATGTATATTTATCAACGCTAAATGGCATTACAACCCCCCCCCCCCCCCCCCCAATGCTCTGAAGTCAATGGTGCTAGAATATGAATCATTTCAATGAATGTATTTCAATAAAAAAAACACAAGGTCCACGCCCTAAATATTGAAGGCAACCTTGGTCATGTCCATGGTATCTCTTCCCAACAGACTGCATCACCAAAAACAAAAGTGGAGCATTAAGATTTTTGAATTTACAATTACTAGCATATGAATATTCATTCTCTTCATATTTGTCACGGTCTGTCAAATGCCCATGGCCGATTATAATTAGGCAATAGTTGTGTACAATTGTTGAAAAAATTACAACGCTTCTAACTTAAACTTGAAGAAAAGTACTTTGATACTCAAACTCTCACCTATTAACTTTTTTAGACATTTCCAGAACTCCCAATTTGCATTTATAAATATCACTCCTCGCGCATGCAGATTGCCACATACATCTGCACACACTTTTCCTTTTACAGTCGTTCCGCTGCATACAACTGCAGGTCATATAGACTTGATTGATTCTTTTGAAATCTTCCATTTGAACCTTCTGAACACCCTAAGATTCAAATAGTAAAATACTTAGTTTGATCTCCTTTCACTCTTCGGCTTATTCCTAAAATAATTAAGACCTTAGCTCGCTTCAAATTTCAATTTACAAATTTATATCATCATTTGGTGTCTCTTTCCCATAGATGATCCAATTTTATATATCGTTACCATATTATCGTATATATTATATATATATTATAATCATATATATATATACTATATATACTTATCATATAACTATATATATACTCTCTATATATCTATATATATTTATACTATATCATCCTATATATCCATATATCACTGACTCTAATATAAAGAATCCAGGTATTTGATACAGTAATATATCCAGATAATACAAAGTTCAAGAACATCAAAACACGAATATTCATTTCATAGTTAGCGGCTTTCGGAATTTAATGCCTTCTCAGCAGTTATAAAATGAATTGATTGCTAAGTAAATTCGTCAACATTCACAACGTAATTAATTGTCTTTTGTGACGTCATCTGAAGAAGCTGGTTAGCTAGCGTCACAATGCACACATCAAACACTAATGTCACAAACATACTAGAGATTAATAGTATAATAGAAAACGAATTAAAATGTACCACGATAGTTACATTTTAAATCATTTAATTTTCTATTAGTTTTGGACTCTACACCAATTTTTATTCAAATAAGTTGCCTCCTTTGCATTTTGAAATTTTCACCAGTCATTGTTCATTCTGTAAAAAGGTAAATATTTTTAAAATTTCCATTACGCAATTCGCAAAAATGTTCTAGAACAAGGTGTGAATGATCGGATACTTGGGTCGCGGTTTGTGTTGTGGACGCGCACACCGAACGTTTTGATTTAACTGGGTATGATTGCGGATGTAACTTTTCATTGACAGGTAGAGGGCAGTACATTATTCGCTGACTTTGTTCAATTATAGTGCAGGCACCATGCAAGGGTAAGTAATACTCCGAGTTGTTAGTTCTATATTTCGGTGAAAAATTTATCACGAGCAAAGAAAACGGAACTCATCCATAATCTCTAGATTTAGGTATCATGTCACACGTCACAACAGGAAAAGTCAAAATAATTCATACAAATATGGCCATTGAAGAGTATTTGCAGACATCATTCACCGACTTCAACGTTACGTAGAAGTGAATTTTAAGAGGAATTAAAATTCATTTAAGACACCAGCACTTACCCCGACAAACCATTGTGATCAACGCTGAGAATCCACACGAAGACAGAAAAAAACATTCCAAATTTCGGAACTCCGGAAAACCAGTTTCACGATATAAGATTTAAACTCGACACTAACCAATATTACCAATTTTACGTTCATTTACACACATAATCAAGGAATCACAATTATCTTGAATACAGACACTAACAAGACTTGTTTTCCAATTTTAGAAACAATCCAGATTCAAACCATGAAAAATGTGTATAAATCAGCAGAAATTATCAAGCCGACGTCAAGCGCCAAGCCTAAAAGTAAACTCCTAATAGAGCCAAATTCTTCAACTGAATCAGGATAAATGTGTCAGTAAGAAGCTAACGATGTGAGTGATCCACGTGCGGGGGACATGTGAATTATATAGAGAGGAAGGTGATGTGACTTTAACTCTCAAATCGGGAAAATATTTAAAAGTCAATTCGCGCCGGATGATTTTACTGCAGAAACTGCTGAAAATTTAATTTACTGTGCACTTTGGCCCCCACCCTGTCAGAGAAAACTATATAGGACAAACCAACAAAACTTAATAGCGCGAGTGACGGGTACATACACAGCAAATTAAAGATCCCAGGTGAGGAACACCTCGTGCAGCTCGAAACATTTTTGCGGAAATGGCGGAGGGGTAAAATCAGAATGTTCCGTTTTTTAAATGTGGAACTGAAAATGAAATTACTTCGCAAAAGCTAATGCGGATTATTTCATTAAACTGTTCAATCCAAAACTTAACAGAACAATGATTATGGTTGTAACAATCAACCTTTCATTATTTTGAAAACAATTATCTTTTTGTATAAACGATGTGTGGCGCCCCCATCATGGTAATTATTGCAATGCATTACGTACCTGTTACGTGTATTGTGACGTCACAGAAAATACTTATGGTAATGACGTCATAATAAGAATCGTTGCAAAAACAACCTATTATATTTTTGAATGCCTGAGAACCATGTAGACATGGAGAAAGCGTGTAGCAGTAAACCAATTATTATTTCATGGACTTGCTGTATTTCTGATTTTTATTTTCCTTATATAACTGTACCCAATCAAACTCTTAACTATTATAATATTATATATACTATTATATATAATATATATATATATATATTATAAATATAATATATAAATATATTATATATATACTATATATATAATATATATATATAATAATATATTAAACATTTCTGGATTTTTACATCCATTTTTAGGTGAATACACATTTTTCACATTACAGTGGTTTATCTGAAACCTCTATTGTGACGTCATGACGTCTTCATACAATAGTTAACGTATAAGTTTGGGAAAAATGATTTGGACAGACTTGGCATAAGGTTTTGCACAAATCAGAAGTTATACATATGTATGTTTAATATTTAAATTGCTGTATAACTTCTGATTTGTGTAAAACCTTAAACGGGATTACCCGTAGTCAAATCTGTAGGAAAATTGACAGTGTCTGACCAAGAGGTATGTGCAAACATGTGTTTTCTCTTACAGCCTTGATTATCGTAAGAAGAGATGTATTGCCCACTCGTCAGGAGAATAATTAATCTAATACCATGTAACGAACACCTGCACGAATTAGTACGTTACACAGAAAAATGTTCTAGTAACTAAAAAAATAGTTTAATGGTTCTATTAACTCGTACAATAGTTGTTAAGCAACTCGTACATAAGTTGTTGAGCATGGTTACACACAGGACTGAGTAAAAAGAAATTTACGAAAATGACGGCAAGTGCTGCTAAATTCTGAACGCTTATTCAATGAAGATTTTTCGGGATGGCAAATTATAAAGTATTTCTCTGAAATACATAAGTTACGCTTTTTTGAA
The DNA here is from genome assembly GCA_903981925.1 of Ostrea lurida. Lineage (NCBI taxonomy): Eukaryota > Metazoa > Mollusca > Bivalvia > Ostreida > Ostreidae > Ostrea > Ostrea lurida. Next base: position 4,857 of record CAJDSM010000123.1, read on the forward strand.
ATGTTTGAGTATGATGATGTTTTCCCCAAAATTTCCCACATGATTTTGTAGTCAATATTTTTATCTTTTAATGTCCATATGAATTTCCTGAGCTCGGTGGCGTTCTTTTCTGTGGAATTACGGAATGAATGGGTGTGCCTGACATATCTAGATTTGGACTCGGTGTCTGATAATCCCACATAGCTTTGTTCCTGTCTGTCATTGGCTATAACTTTTGCCAAATAAACAATTCCGTGAGCGCGGCACTCACCGTTAAGCGGGCATTGGTCTTTATTCCGGCAATTGCACTTTTTTTCAACGGTCTGGGGCACTTGTTTGATAGAAGCGGTGTGTGAGTCAATCACATTTTGCATAGATGGCATACAATCTTAAGATCTTTAATAGGTAGTTTTTCTGTTTGAATAACGTGGACGTAGAGCGTGGCCCATCGGGAAACACTCATCTGTGATCTTGAGGAACTGTTTGCCCAAGTTTGTTTTACGTTACTATCATATGGGGGGTGAGCCATGTGATGTTGCTGCGAACGATTTTCGTCTGCTGTTTATCCTTAGTTTTGCTTCGATTCCGTCGTATGTTAGTTTATAATTTATGGCCTCTTTCATCGAGCACTTTTTGGTATATGCCAGCAGCTTTGACGATTTTTTCTTTGTCCGATGTTCCTCAAGACCATAATGGATATTTATATTAAAAACTAGTGTGTATGGACTACCTAACTCTAGAAACATCCAAGGGAGGTTACCAGCACATATTGGTGATCACGGACCACTTCACAAGATATGCTTTAGCCATCACTACCAGGAACCAATTAGCAAGAACATCGGCAGAGGCATTCTTTAATCATTTTATTGTTCACTATGCGATACCTGCCAGAATCCACTCTGACCAAGGAACCAATTTTAAGAGTAAGATAATAAAAGAATTATGCACGATAGCAGGGATGAACAAATGGGCAACAGGATGTGTTTAACCGTACTCTGCTAAACATGCTTAGTTCACTTCCATTCACCAAGAAGGCCAACCTGAAGGCGTATGTCAATCCTTTAGTGCACGCCTACAATTGTACACGCCACGAGAGCATCGAACAGACTCCTTATCTGCTTATGTTCGATAGGAACCCAAGGTTGCCCATAGATATCACCTTTGGCCTTAGAGAAAATGAGAAGGAGCCAACGACTCAATACGTAGCAGACCTGAGATGCAAAATTCAGAAAGCGTACGAACTTGCAGCTGAAGCATCCAACAAAGTACGAACAAAGCAGAGGGATACCTAGAACACCGAGGTGAGAGGTTGGAGATCGAGTGTTGGTTAAGATCGTTGCGTTTGATAGCAAATATTAGTTTAGCTGAAAGATGGGAACAGGAACCGTACACAGTCCTGTCACTGCCAAATCAGGGTATTCCTGTATTTGCTGTCAGAAGAGAAGATGGAGAAGGCCGTACTCAAGTTTTACACCGAAACCTTCTACTTCCTGTTGGCTTTTTACATGATGCAGCACCAACACCAACACCAGCTCCAAGAAAATCGAGAATCAAGCCTGCAGCTCAGAAACAACACGAGGAACAGAGGGAAACTCAACAAGAGGAATCCATAGATAGTGAATCTGATGACGATTCTTCTTGGGGTTTAGTGATTAGTCACAACGAGCATGAAGACAGCACTCCAGCGGTTGTTGATTACATTCATTTTGCTCAGGAGACTGATGAAGATGTACCATTTGAAAATGCTAGCGCTAGTGATGTAGAGATGGTTCGACAGGAAGAAACCACAGACGTAGCACCATCTCAGGCGGAAGATGAACCGGCTCTAGAAGGAGATCTTCCAGACAGCGGAAATTACCTGCCCGCTACCAAACTTCATAAACAAGTGCACAACAGAAGTACCATCTACTAGGAAAGAAGATTGGGAAAAAAAGTTTCTTGTATTACTTCCTTGGCCTCCAATTCATCTTTACTTTCCAACTTACATTACGAAGCAGGCAGAACTATATTAGACTTTTTATTGAATAAATAGGACAATTGTGTTACAATTTAAATGCAAATACCGAGATGTCATTTTTCATCGCGGGGGAGTATGTAGTAGAGTGAAATTTTACATGATTTAAACATTTATTTCAGGAATTTAATATATTAACAATAAACTTATTTATTTTCAGGAGCAGAAATAATTATTAGAATAAAGTTTTATTTGATTGAAATAACTTCAAAACAGAAATGTCTTTGTCTTTTTATTCTTTATTTGACTTTATTGCTTACAATGCATTTACTAAACAGGTTTTTCGTCTTAAGAGTAATTGTTACAATTTATAGATTCAGTGGTCGCTTTAGTCTGGTCACGTGATTTTTGGGAGGGAAAATTCTTTTGAAGACAGGCATTCTTGTCTTTCTGCCCAAACAGTTCACTTGTGGTTTTTATAGAAGTTTGCCTTAGCAGTCTATATTCAAAATTATATTTTGGATCAAAGTTTAATCAGCATTGCAGGTTAGTGTTTATCTTAGGTTGTGCAATTTCTTTATTTTCACGACTATATCTTTTCTGAATGAATGATTGAATGATAGACAATTGAGGGAGTGAATGATCTTGACTTTGATGAATGCTGTAAATATATTAGATCATTAGATAGTTTAAATATATGTGTTACTTCAAAATATATAATAAGTTATTCCCAAGTCTTATTAGATATTAATGATAAAGTATATAGATTATAGATATTCTCTTAAATTAAATTATCATTACGTAATTAAAACCTTATTTATTTTATTACATTTAGAACTTCCAAGCTAATAGTAGGAGAAACAGTTCTTTATTATTTTGAGACTTCGCACCTCATGGGAGTAAGGTTGAGTATTATATACCATTATTTATATATTTTGTAAAGAATTGAAAAGCATTTACAGTCGTTTCTTTTTCATGTTCTTAACAGAAATTAGCATGATTATATATAATTATCTCAAATTATTTCATTACTGTAAATTAAACTCTTTCCTTTTGAAGGCTTATTCTCTAGCTTAGGGAAAATATTTATTGCATTAAATAATTTGATATAAATTTCCTGATATATTATTTTATAGTCTTTATATTTTTCGCAAAGGATTTGATTGTATGATTTTCAAGAGTTGTCGTACTTGTATTCATTATTGTTATTGTATTTCAGGGTCCACATCTATTCATTCTATTTTATTTAGTCAACATCAACGCAATAAAGGCATACTATTAACCCACAAGACCGGCGTTCGTCATATTTTTTATATACACCCGGTTTCAACTATAACCAAAAGTTGATGTTGCAGGGTTATAACGAATCTTCTGTAAAGGACATTATTCGCAAATTCTACAGTGCTATAAATGACCTTGTTTGCGATTACAATTATCACTAATCATATGTTGCTGATTTGTTTCATACACTTTGTTAGATGTGTCATTTCCATACTAGATTGACGACGGGTAACCCCGTTTACTGTTGTTTCACAACAGACTCACGGCGAGTGTGACCGGTCAGCAGAGGATGCTACCCTCCATGGCACTGATCTGCTTTTCGCTTTTGGCCTTGCCTCAACACGCGCTCAACAGCTGCTCTCGCGTCCAACTACACAACTCGAACTTTTTACTTGTTTTTTGGGACTATGATTAACGTTCTAATACTTTTGCTACTTTACGCTCTTTAATATAGATGACTTCACGTGGCCTGGTGAAGGGCGTGCATAAATTAAGGCCTATGCTCGACGCTTTTGGTCTTGAGCAAGGAGGGATTTTTATCGTGCCACACCTGCTGTGACATAGGACTGTGTTTTTTGCTCTCTCATCCGAAGGACCGCCCCTAACGACAAGCAAGGGATACTAAGACCTACTATAACCCGAATCCCTGCGGAGGGTCTTGTTTTAAGGTATAGGTAAATACATCACTATCGAAATTAAATTCAATGTTTACATCTAGTTCGAGAAGGGCTGCATGTAACATGTCAATTCATCGTTTGTTCCATGCAAATCCCTCACTAGTAAGCAGTGGTGCTTTATTATGACGACAGGGGGCGTATGGTGTATCAGAAGCATACTATAACCTTGTGGAACTTCGCTGTTCGTCTACTCTGTTGTTGAAGCTGTGTTGGCTTGTTGGTTTGTTGAAAAATTTAGTTAATTTGCCATTTGCATTTATGTTCAATAAAATATCATTAACATGGAATTTTCTCCCGGTAGCTTAATTAGTGGAGCACTCGTATCGTGTGTGTAAAGATTGTGTTCATGTCTTGATTGCTGCACATAAAATAGGCGGCAATTGCATGGAAACGCAAGTATTTGAAAGAAACAATAAAAGTAGAGATTTTATTTGCGTATTGTTTTATGTTCCACTCTAGAATTTTTCCCCCCAACCAACCACAGGCCAAGTGTCATAATTTTTGACCTTATGTTTATGGCCGTAAAGGAGAAGTTTTTTATTTTGGTAGTACGCCTGCCGCGACCTTCAATATTTATACGCCCGCATAAAAAGCTGTAGACCGTCTGTCCCTTTCTCTTTGTCTTCGCAACAACTCCTAAACCCTTGGGGGGATTTTGATGAAACTTGGGACAAAGAAATATCACAATGTGGGGATGGGCAAATTACAAGAAGATAGCTGTCCGATGTTTTTGAAAGGAGTTATAGGGGGCTCTTGGATTTTGGTTTATCTACGCAAAATACTTTTGTCTTCGCAACCCTCCAAATCCTTGGTAGGATTTTAATGACGCTTGGCGCAAAGAAATTTCACAATTTGGAGGTGTGCATATTGCAAAGAGATACAGACCTTTGACTTAATTTTTTTAATGCAAAATACTTAGTCTTTGCAACTACTCCTAAATCATCTGGGAGAATTTAATGAAATTTTGTACAAAGAAAGATCACAATGTATAGAGGTGCATATAAAAATGAAAACCGTGTCATTTTTTTTAATGAGTTGTAACCCTTTGACTTAGATTTGTAATGCAAAATTCCATGAATTCTTACCCCGATGAACGTTGAAGTCCCTGGGTCCATAATATATGCGGGAGAATCTTGTACTGGCTTGGCGATGCCCTATTTTTATTCCAGGCTCCTTCTGACAGAAGAGCTACTACTCGCGTTACATGTTATAGGGGTTATGAGATTGGTCGCTGTTCGTTAGATCTTCACATTTTCATTGCATATTTCACTATATTCCAACCGGGTAAGGATGATCTACCACATGGTCAAATGTGGAACGGAAAGATGACGATAACGAACAGCGATCAATCGGTATACAGTGCGTCGCGTGAGGACCCGGGTTAGAATAGGTCCTCAGTACCCTTGCTTGTCGTAAGAGGCGATTAATGGGGCCGTCCTTCAAAAACCGAGATTCCTTGTCACAGCAGGTGCGGCACGATAAAGATTCCTTCCTGCTCAATGACCATGAGCGCCGAGCAAAGGCCTAAATTGTGCACCCCTTCATCGGCAATGGTGACGTATCCATTTGACTGGAAACATCTCGATAAAGACGTTAAACATTATACAACCAACCACATACGAGCTATTAGGAACGAGTGGGTAATTTCATAGCTGATACAAATAGAATGTAAGATGGAGGAGGATGTAAACATCATAGCAATTGTAAAGCCATTTTTTCATACACTGATTTTGACTACGGATAACTCCGTTTACCTGATCAAGACTATGGGCTCACGGTGAGTGTAACCGGTCAAGAGGGAATGCTTACTCCTCCTTGGCACCTAATTCCACCTCTGGTGTGCCCAGGGGTCCGTGTTTGCCCAACTCTTGTTTTTGTATTCAATTTGGGATTGACTAGATTGATCACTGTTCTTTATCTTTGCCTTTACATCAAATGGACATAATTGTGAAAATTATTATTGTTAATTGATGAGGCGTCGTCTATATACCTATATGTAAGATTGAGGACATCGGCAATATTTTTTTTATATTATTTATTTTTTATTTATTTATTTTTTTTGCTTTATCCGTAACAGTTTTTGACAAATTCTGCTTCGGTATGAAATAAAGAGTCTGCCAAAGGGGACACAGATTAGTCCCATGAGGTATACCACAGATTGTTGGAAGACATTGTCTCAAAGACCTACATAAATATCATCTATAAGAAAACTCCAGATGCTCTTAATCTATTCAGAGTCATTGTGGGCAATCAGAGTGGTTTCTGACAAATGCGTCTTGTATCCAACGGACAGAAACCTGTATTGTCGGGTGCGTTTTTGTTCAAAAAGCAATTATCAATCATCTGAAAAAGCCTAGATTTAATTTATCATGAGGAGTTGTTGTATAAAGTGTGGAGAAATTATACGTTTTGATGCAGTCATTTAGAAAAATAGAAAAATCTCGTGACTTGAAGTTTTCTAAAAGCTCTTTAGAGTTGTAGAATCCACATCTGATTGGACACATCTGGATATATGTTAGGAAACAGTATCTCTGAATGACTCTTAACATCATTAGTAGTTCAGCTTAGTAGTAAGGATAGAGGTTGGTAGAGCACTTACTGGAATTGGGGTACTTTTTATGAACGTCGCTTGTTAGTCTTCCCCTTAGTTCAGGGGTGGCGCTTGTCGGAAGAGGGACCGAAGAGTAATGGCGACGCGCATTGTTTATTCTCAACTCAGTTGTGCTGGCAACCGGCGATCGAACACGTTTGACCAGTACAAATTGAAATGGGAAAAAACGAGCCAAACAGAAACCGTATTCACCTTTCAATAAGTTCTTGTTTGCGTCCCGATATTCTCGCGCCTCTCATTCGTCGTTCATTTCTAAGTTTGGCAGATCCCAACGGGAACGTATTTTTACCACCGAATACCACAGAACACTACATGATATATAAGCCACAAAATGTAATATATATATATATGTTTTTAAAAATGATTAACGTTTATTTGTTATTTATTATAACTACAAGTAAGTAATTTATTTCCAATTTTGGGCATAATTTATTTTCAATATAGCGTGTAATAGTCAGGATACACACCATGACAAATGAAGAAAAATATCGCACTATGTGCATAAATCACAGGCACTTGGGGCAAGGGTCATAACACACGGCCACCCACCCCCTTTTATCACTATTATTGTTTTTTATATCTAATCTGGGGTAGACACAATTATTTTTCTTTAGATACAATGTACGTTAACTGAACAAATATTTGAAAACATTCATCAACGATGCGTTTCAACAGTTGACAGTCCCCATACTTCTCGCTTTCCATTATATACTTGCTAATTAACAGATCGGCGGAATTTATTAACCGAAATCAATAAGAGGCGAATGGAAGTAGTTAAATGGAAATTTGTGAAAAATCATCAAGTTCTATCACTACGTTAGCGACATCGGAAAAATCGAGTATCTCGCTAATTGGCACAACTTTTTGAAATGCATTTTATACAATGAATACCATATGTTTGGTATCAAAATTCGTGTCATCTTCCCTAGATTATCGTAATAGCAATTATATGAACATATGATCGATAATAAAATGAAGAATACGGATGAAAACCGTGCGACAGCCTATTTTGCAAGTGGAACCATTTCTGGAGAATAGCTGTTATTCCTCCTAGGCAACTGATAACACCTCTGATGTGTCCAGGGGTCCGTGTTTGCCAACTCTTGTTTTGTATTCTGTTTAGGACTTACGAGATTGATATCTTTTCGTTATCTTTGCCTTTACATACACAGTGATTCCTAGAACCTGGAAAATGGACGCTTACCTTTACAAAGAGATCAATGGTTCCTGAAAAAGGAATGTTTATCTTTCCATACCAATCATTAGGACTCGGAAAGGGGATTCTTGTCTTTCCAAAGAGATCTTTGGTACCTGGAGAACTGATGTTTTACCTTCACGTAATAATCCTTGGGACCCACACAATTGATGCTTATATCTGGTTCCTAAAAAAAAAAAATGATATTTACATCTACAGAGTGTTCCTTTTATAGTGTTCCCTGAGGCTTGTAATTCACGGGACTGAAGAAACTATGGTTCTCTTAAAATCTTTGTTATTATTGTAGGAAAAAGTGAACATAACGAACAGTGATCAGTCTCGTGAGTCTCAAACAAAATACAAAACAAGAGTAGGGTAAACACGGACCCCTGGATACACTAGGGGTGGGATCAGGTGTGTAGGAGGAGTAAGTATTCCCTGTCGACCGGCCACACCCGCCGTGAGCCCACTGTTTAAATCAGGTGAACGGAGTAATCCGTAGTCAAAAAACGGTGTATGAAGAACAGTTTAATAATTGCCATGAAACACCGGACCCAACGACAGGTTGTATGGACAAATTAGATAGTTATTACAACAGAATTTGTGAAATGCTGACTTTAATCGTTGCTGTTGAAACCCCTGTCATAACAATTTGTTTGCAAGTAGCCTGCCTCGATTCAAAAACTGATCATACGCAGAACAAGCTCTTACGTATCGAATACGTTGAGAGACATATACACACCATATGCAGGTGATGATGGAATGTTGCTATATAAAAATATGGGAAGTTGAAAATGGAGAAGCTGAAATCGCCCCGTTTGTCATAACGTAGAGTAGTTAGTGTGCCGTTAATGTCTATGTTCAATAAAATATATCCAAGTACAAAGCATATATGGATGGCTCTGTGGTGTCTTATTTTTAGTTCATTGGGATATATCGAATGGACGTATGAATGAAAATTATTATTATCAATAGATATATTGAAATATCGAATTAAAAGCCACCACTAGAGATTTTTCCTTCTCATATAGAAGCTTTTGAATAAAAACAGGTCTGCTAACAAAGTAGCACATTTTGTGCCCATCGGATTTATAAGACCATGGAACATAAGGTAACAAAATTCGAAATATACAGCAGTCGTGATCTCCATACGTTACAGTCAAAACATTTGACGTCACAATGCAACGACCTTCAATGCCAGCGCCGATTCTTTCCAATCGTAGGATCAAACATTTTTCAGCACGGACCTCCTTGAAAACATTGGATTGAAATTCTTATTTCTAAGTTAATTTTCAATCCACTTATTGTGCACATAATGCATTATATTAAAAACTTATTCAGTTTGTATAATCAAGGTGGACATTATTATTACATGTAGTTCAATTTCATTCCAACCATAGGTACCGGAAATATGGATACTAACCCAAGCATTCCAGCAGGAACTCCAGCATTGCTTTAATATCAACTTCAGAGAACTTGTGCTTAAAATCAGAGTGGAGTTTAACAAAGTAGGGAGGAATTGTGTTTCACAGCGAGCCAGGGTTCAATGACTTGATGCACCATACTTCACTTATAGTGTAACACAACAGTTAGGATGAATACGGTCAGAAGAATGTAGCTCAGGATTGTATCCACCTATCCATTTTATGTCAAAACTTTGAAGTGAAATAAAGATTCCTAATCACTGCATGCATGTAATTTCATTAGGGCTACATTGATTTGTAGCAGAATCATACTAGAACAATCTACTTTCTCATAGGACCTCCAACTGTCTCATAGGAGTTTTTGCTGTTTCAAAAGACGTCTTACTTTCTCGCACCAACTTCTACTTTACTTTTTCAAAGGACGTCCTACATTCTCTCTTTCGTATAGAAATTTCAACTTTCTCGTAGAAAATCCTTCTTTCTCATACAACGTTCTATTTTCTCATAAGAGTCCATTCTTTATCATGTAAAGGCAAAGATAACGAAGTGAATCAATCTCGTAAGTCCTAAATAGAATACAAAACACAAGAGTTGGGCAAACACTGACCCCTTGACACACCAGAGGTGGATCAGGTGCTAGGAGGAGTGAGCATCCCCTGTTGACCGGTCACACCCGCCGTGAGCCATTGTCTTGATTCAGGTAAACGGAACAAACGTAGTCAAATCAGTGTGTGAAAAACGGCTTAACAATGGCTATAAACAATCAGACAGCATTTGACTTCAATGGTAGGTCATATTGGTAAACTAAATTGTTAATAACGCCATAGAATTTACGAAATGCTGCCTTCAAACGTGACTGTTGAAACCTCTGCAACAACAACTTGTCTGAAGTAGCTTGCTCGATTCAAAAACTGATCATTCGCAGAACAAGCTCTTGTGTATCGAATAAGTTGTAGAGACATACACACCATATGTAGGTGATGATGGAATATTGCTACAATAAATATGGAAGTTGGCGATAGGAGAAACTGATATCGTCCCGTTTGTCATAAAGTTGAGTAGTTTAGTTTGCCGTTAATGTCAATGTTCAATAAAATATCCAAGTACGAAGCAGACATGGAAGACTCTGTGTGTCCTTTATTTCTAGTTCGTTGGGATATATTGAATCGACATATGAATGGAAATCATTATTATTGATAGATAAACATCGTCAATATATCGAAAAGTCGAATTAAAGGTCACCGCTAGAGATTTCTTCTTTTCATGTAGAAGCTGTTGAATTGAATTCTGCCTCATAAGAATATAAAAATAGGTCAGCTAAATAAAGGAGCACAATATCGTGCTCTTTGGAATTCCAACAGACTGTTGAAAGACCTGAATGCCAAAACCTACAAAGATATGTCAATGAGGAACTCCAGCATTGCTTAATATCAACTTCAGAGTACTTGTGGTGTAGAATCAGAGTGAAGTTTAACAAAATAATTTTTGAATGGCTGATCACTAGATAAGAATATTTCCTTTTTCCATTTTTGCTAAAGAAACAACTGTCTATATAATGTTACAAAGCCTTGTATTTAATTTATCGTGCGGGATGGTCGTGTAAAGTGTTGAAAAGTAATTAGTTTTGATGTTGTTGATATGTGAAATGTTCTGGATTTCAAATTAACCAGAAAGTTCTTTTAGAGTTTTTTAGAATCCACATTTGATTTACACCACGTCTGGCATTATGTTTTCACAAATACGTCTGAAGTTCTCGTTGACAGCAGTCAATATTTTCGTAATGAAATACGCTGTACGTTCTCTGAAGAATATTTTCAAAAATTGCAAACTACGTACTCGTGTAACATTACAGCTAATAGATAGATCGTCACAAACATGTAATCTTTCGTAAGTAGTTCGTGGAAACATTGTAGATTACTAGTACTCGTAGTAATTTAAGTATTTTAATTGATACGGACAGAAATGTTAGTAGATTGTATCTACCCCTTTAAGGCATAAACACGGTACAGTATGAGAGGGGCGAAAGGCCATAACAACTGATAACAATATTCCCTCCCTTATCGAACCTACAAAACATGGTCCGATAATAAATTTTCAGAGAATACAAACCAAACAGAAATAGTCTCCGGTCTTACAACCTTGTGCATCCGTTCACGGTTCATTGTCTCCGGTCCTGCAACATTCCGCATCTGTTAACGGTTATTGCCTCCGGTCCTGCAACCTTGTGCATTTGTTCACAGTTCATTGCCTCCGGTCCTGCAGCAACCTTGTTCATCTGTTCACGGTTCATTGCCTCCGGTCCTGCGACCTTGTGCATCTGTTCACAGTTCTTGCAATCTGCCGGAAATCCAATCAGTTGGACTCACCCAATTTTCTAGGTAGGTGTTTCGTCTGGTTGTCTGAAGGATAAACAATTACATCATTTGTCATTATCATAGTTTATGCTCCTCTCTTATAAAATACATGTTTAACGGTTCAATGTGAAGTTAACTGTGCACCACACGTTCACGAACGACCATGTACAACTAGAGACAGAACAAGGCATGCATTTGCTTTGTCAATTAGCATATAATTATTCCTTTTTTTTCTTTTTAAAAGCTTGACATCGGGATACACTTTCTTACATGCTTGGTTCAATGGTTGAAAATTTCCAGTCCACTCTTTTTAGTTTTCAAACTTGACATGAACTGATTCATCTGTTTGAATGAGTCAATGTAGTCTTTATTTTAATCCATTCAAAATTCTCTGGAAACCTTCATACTCGGGCATCTTGTATCAAGTATTATTATCAATATTATACCATTGTACATCTCTTCTCTCTCTCTTCTCTCTCTCTCTCTCTCTCTCTCTCTCTCTCTCTCTCTCTCTTCTTCTCTCTCTCTCCTCTCTCTCTCTCTCTCTTTCTCTCGTATGTGTATTGAATTGTCCATTTGAAGCTCTGAGCGGCTATCGATGAGTTCCTCCTTTCATAAAATGAACTCGTTAAATCGTCTTTGTGAACATAAAGAACTCATGAACTGCAGTCATTGCTAAACATGCCCTACAGATTGTTATTGGTGTTTTGTTAAAAGAAAGTCCAGTTAAAATAGTTGAATGAATCATATATTACCAAAGTTCTTATTTTCAGCACGTAATTTGGGCATTGAATAGTCAGAAAATTAAAGTAATTTGATACAAAATTTTCTTCCATGACAGCACCTACTTATTCTGAACTACCCAGGTATATTGTCGAGTTAATCCTACAAATATACAAGATTTCTTAGTCTTACACAAAAATTAATGCTTTCATCGATCTCATTTACCAGGTCAGTCCATCATTTACCAGGCCAGGCCATCATTATCATTTGTCTAGTCTCCATCATTACTCCATTGGTGCTAGTCAGCTCCATCATTCCTGTCTAGTCAGTCTCGATCAACTTTGTCTCGTCTAGTCAGTCGATCATTCTTTTAGTGCAGTCCCATCATTTGTCTAGTCAGTCCATCATTTGTCCTGTCAGTCTATCCGCATCCATCTTGTCTAGTCAGTCATCTTTGTCTGTCTAGTCACGAGTCCATCATTTGGTCTGTCTAGTCAGTCCATCATTTGTCTAGTCAGTCCATCATTGTCTGTCTAGTCAGTCCATCATTTGTCTGTCTAGTCAGTCCATCATTTGTCTAGTCAGTCCATCATTGTCTGTCTAGTCAGTCCATCATTTGTCTGATCTAGTCAGTCCATCATTGTCTGTCTAGTCAGGTCCATCATTTGTCTGTCTAGTCAGTCCACTCAATGTCTGTCTGTTCAGTCTCTAGTCACAGTCCCATCATTGTCTCGTCTAGTCAGTCCATCATTTGTTCTAGTCAGTCCATCATTTGTCTGTCTAGTCAGTCCATCATTTGTCTGTCTAGTCAGTCCATCATTTGTCTTAGTCAGTCCATCATTGTCTGTCTAGTCAGTCCATCATTTGTCTGTCTAGTCAGTCCATCATTTGTCTGTCTAGTCAGTCGCTCGCATCATTTGTCTGTCTAGTCAGTCCATCATTTGTCTGTCTAGTCAGTCCATCATTTCTGCGTTAGTCAGTCCATCATTTGTCTGTCTAGTCAGTCCATCATTCTGTCTGTCTAGTCAGTCCAGTCATTTGTCTGTTGCTAGTCAGTCCATCATTTGTCTGTCTAGTCAGTCCATCATTTGTATGTCTAGTCAGTCATCATTTGTCTAGTCAGTCCATCATTTTCTGTCTAGTCAGTTCTTAGTCAGTCCATCATTTGTCTGTCTAGTCAGTCATCATTTGTCTGTCTAGTCAGTCCATCATTTGTCTAGCATCTAAGTCAGTCCATCATTTTCTGTCTAGTCAGTCCATTCATTTTGTCTGTCTAGTCAGTCCATCATTTGTCTCTGTCCTAGTCCAGTCCATCATTTTGTCTGTTACGTCAGTCCATATCATTTGTCTAGTCAGTCCCATCATATTGTCTGACTAGTCAGTCCATAATTTGTCTAGTCAGATCCATAATTTGTCTGTCTAGTCAGTCCATCATTTGTCTGTCTAATCAGTCCATCATTTGTCTAGTCAGTCCATCATTTGTCTGTCTAGTCAGTCCATCATCTTTGTCTGTCTAGTCAGTCATCATTTGGTCTAGTCAGTCATCATTTTGTCTAGTCAGTCCATCATTTGTCTGTCTAGTCAGTCCATCATTTGTCTAGTAGTCCAATTCATTATGTCTGTCTAGTCAGTCCATCATTTGTCTGTTCTAGTCCAGTCCATCATTTTGTCTAGTCAGTCCATCATTTGTCTAGTCCTCCATCTTTGTCTAGTCAGTCCGATCATTTTGTCTTAGTCCATCAGTCCATTCATTTGTCCTAGTCAGTCCATCAGTTGTCTGTTCTAGTCCAGTCCATCATTTGTCTGTCTAGTCAGTCCATCATTTGTCTAGTCAGTCCAATCATTTGTTCTGTCCTAGTCAGTCCATCATTTGTCTAGTCAGTCCATCATTTGTTCTAGTCCACAGTCCATCATTTGTCATATAGTCAGTCGTCATTGTCTGTCTATCAGTCCATCATTGTCTGTCTAGTCAGTCCATCATTTGTCTGTCTAGTCAGTCCATCATTTGTCTGTCTAGTCAGTCCATGCATTTGTCTGTCTAGTCAGATCCATCATTTGTCTGTTCTAGTCGTCCATCATTTGCTGTCTAGTCATTCCATCATGTCTTGTCTGTCTAGTCCATCATTATTCTGTCTAGTCAGTCCATCATTTGTCGTGTACTCAGTCATGTTGTCTCCATCATTTGTCTGTCTAGTCAGTCCACATTTGTTCTGTCTAGTCAGTCCATCATTTGTCTAGTCAGCTCCATCATTTGTTGCTGTCCTAGTCAGTCCATCATTTGTCTGTCAGCCCATTTCCATCATTTGTCTGTCTAAGTCAGTCCATCATTTGTCTAGTCAGTCCATCATGTTGTCTGACTAAGTCACACAGTCCATAATTGTCCATCATTTTGTCTAGTCAGTCCATCATTTGTCTGGTCTAGTCAGTCCATCATTTGTCTGTCTAGTCAGTCCATCATTTGTCTAGTCAAGTCTCACTCATTGTCTAGTCAGTCCATCATTTGTCTGTCTAGTCAGTCATAATTTGTCTAGTCAGTCCATTTTTGTCTGTCTAGTCAGCCATCATTTGTCTGTCTAGTCAGTCCCATCATTGTTCTAGTCAGTCCATCATTTGTCTAGCAGTTCCATCATTTGTCTAGTCAGTCCATCACTTTGTCTAGTCAGTCCATCATTTGTCTGTCTAGTCAGTCCATCATTTGTCTGTCTAGTCAGTCCATCATTTGTCTGTCTAGTCAGTCCATCATTTGTCTGTCTAGTCAGTCCATCATTTGTCTAGTCAGTCCATCATTGTCTATAGTCAGTTCGATCATATTGTCTGTCTAGTCAGTCCATCATTTGTCTGTCTAGTCAGTCCATCATTGTCTGTCTGATGCACCAATCATTTGTCTGTCTAGTCAGTCCATCATTTGTCTGTCTATAGTCAATCCATCATTTGTCTGTCTAGTCAGTTCCATCATGTCTGTTCCTCAGTCGTCGTCAGTCCATCAGTTTGTCTATGTCTAGCCATTGCATATTTGTCGCTAGCTCATCCATCGCTTTGGTCAGGTTCTAATCACCATCGCCAAAGAACGAGTGGAGTGATAGACAGAGAACGACTAGACAAAGATGGACTGACTAGACAGACAAATGATGGACTACTAAGACATGACAAATGATGGATTGACTAGACAGACAAATGATGGACATGGACTAGACAAGACAAATGATGGGGACTGACGGAACAGACAAATTGATGGACTGACAGACAACAAATGATACGACTAGAATGAGACTGACTAGACAGAAGACATGATAGAGAACAATGTATGTACATAGACAGACAAATGATGGTACTGGACCTAAGACAGAACAAATGACTGAACTGACTAGACAGACAAATGAATGGACTCGACTAGAGCAGCAATGAGGACTGACTAGAAGACAAATGATCGACTGACTAGTCGACAAAATGATGGACTTGACTAGACAAATGAATGGACTGGGGACTAGACAGACAAATGATGGACCTGGACTAGACGACAAAGTGATGGACTGATTCTACCAGACACAATGATGGACTGACTAGGACAGGACAAAATGATGAACTGACTAGACAATGATGGACTAAGCACTAGACAAATGATGACACTGACTAGACAAATGATGGATGACAACAGTAACTGAACAAATGATGGACTGACTAGACAGACAAATGATTGGCGAGCGACTAGACAAATATGCGACGATAGTACAAATAGAGACTGACATAGGCACAGGCTAGAAATTGATGACTCGACTACACAATTCGATGGACTGACTAGACAGACAAAATGATGGACTGCACTAGACAACGACCAAATGATGGACTGACCTAAGACAAGATTATCGCACTGAGACATGTAATTATGTTATGGACTGACTGTCAGACACAGATGATGGACTGACAGCGACAAATGCATGGCACTGACAGATGACAGACAAATGATTGGATCTGCCTAGACAGACAAAGAATGGACTGACCAGACAGAGCAAATGATGGACTGACTAGACAAATGGATGGACTGGACTAGACAGACAAATGATGGACTGACTAGACAGACAAATGATGGACTGAACTTGAGATCAGACAAATGATAGACTGACTCTAGACAGATGACTGAGACAGTGACAAATGACTGACTAGACAGACAAATTGATGGACTACTAGACAGACAATTGATGATGGACTATGACTAGACAAATGATGGATGACTAGAACAGACAATGATGGACTGGACTAGACCAGACAAATGATGGACGCTAGACAGACAAATGATGGACTGACTAGACAGACACAAATTGATCGACTGACTAAGACAAGATGATGGACTGACTAGACAAATGACTGACTGACTAGACAAATGATTGGACTGACTTAGTGACAGACAAATGATGGACTGGACTTATGACAAAATGACATGGACTGGACTTAGACAGACAAATGATGGACTGACTAGGACAGAGCAATGTGGACTGACTAGAAATTTTCGATGGACATGGACTAGACAAATGATTTGGACTGACACACTGATACTGACAAATGATTGGAACTGACTAGACAAATGGATGGACTGACTAGACAGACAAATGATGGACTGGACCTAGACAGACAAATGATGGACTGACTAGTCACAGACATATGGGGACTGACTAGGACAATGACTGGATGACTAGACAGACAATGATGGACTGACTAGACAAATGATTGGACTGACTAGACAAATGAATGGACTGACTAGACAGACAAATATGGACTGACTAACAGACAAATGATGGGACTGACTAGACAAAATGATGGACTGATATGACAAGACATAATGATGGACTGACTAGACAGACAAATTATGGACTGACTAGACAAATTATGGACTGACTAGATCACAAATGATGGACTGGACTAGACAAATGATGGACTGCTAGACAGACCAAAGATATGGAACTGGCTAGACAGACAAATGATGGACTGACTAGACAGACAATGATGGACTGACTAGCAATACATATACACTATAGTATCTAGACAAAATTGATGGATCTACTAGACAGACAAATGATGGACTGACTAGACAAATGATGGACTGACTAGACAGACAATTGATGACTGACTATGACAGACAATAAATGATGGACTGACTAGACTAGACAAATGATGATTTGGACTGACTTAGACAAATGATGAGGACTTGACTAGACAGACAAATGATTGGACTGACCTAGACAGACAAATGATGGACTGAACTAGACAGACAAAATGATGGACTGACTAGACAAATGATGGACTGACTAGACAACAAATGATGGACTGACTAGAAGACAAATGATGGACTGACTAGACAGGAAATGATGGATACTAGACAGAAAATGATGGACTCGACTAGACAGACAAATGATGGACTGACTAGACAGACAAATGAATGGACTGACTAGACAGACAAATGAGGACTGACTAGACTAGAGACAAACAAATGATGGACTGACTAGACAGACAAATGATGGACTGACTAGACAGACAAATGTATGGACTGACTAGACAAATGATGACTGACTAGACAGACAAATGGAATGGACTGATAGACAGACAAATGATGGACTGACTAGACAGACAAATGATGACTGACTAGACAGACAAATGATGGAACTGACTAGACAGACAAATGATGGAGCTGACTAGACAGACAAATGATGGACTGACTAGACAGACAAATGATGGACGACTACTAGACAAATGATGGACTGACTAGCAGACAAAATGATGGACTGACTAGACAGACAAATGATGGACTGACTAGACAAATGATGGACGACTAGACAGACAAATGATGGACTGACATAGACAGAAAAGATGACCTGACTTAGACAATTTGATGGACTCTAGACAGACAAAAGTATGGAGCTGACTAGGACAAATGATGCGACTGATAGGACAGATACTGACTAGACAGACAAATGATCGACTGACTGACAGACAAATGATGGACTGCTAGACAATGATAATGATGGCTGGCCTTGTAAATGATGACTGATGCGTAAATGAGTTGCTTATTTTGATGTAAAGCAAGAAATCTTGTATATTTGTGGATTACTCGACATATACCTGGTAGTTCAGAATAAGTAGGTGCTGTCATGGAAGGAAAATTTTGTATCAAATTACTTTTATTTTTCGACTATTCAATGCCCAAATTACGTGCTGAAATAAGAACTTTGGTAATATATGTTCTAATTCAACTATTTTAACTGACTTTCTTTTATAACAAAAACTACCAATAACAATCTGTAGGGCATGTTAGCAATGACTGCAAGTTCATGAGTTCTTTATGTTCACAAAGACGATTTAACGAGCTTCATTTATATGAAGGAGGAACCATCTGATAGCGCGCTCAGAGCTTCAAATGGACTTCTACATACACATACGGAGAAAGAGAGAGAGAGAGAGAGAGAGAGAGAAGAAGAGAGAGCAGAGAGAGAGATGAGAGAGAGAGAGAGAGAGAGAGAGAGAGAGGAGAGGAGAGATGTACATGTATATATTTGATAACAATTACTTGATACAAAGATGCCCGAGTATGAAGGTTTCCAGAGAATTTTGAATGGATTAAAATTAAGACTAATTGACTCATTCAAACCAGAATGAATCA
>CAJDSM010000123.1:23728-40302 GCA_903981925.1 Ostrea lurida
TGTCAGGTCAATCCATCGTTTGTCAGGTCAAACTATGATATGCCAGGTTAGTTCGTCATTGATCAGGCCAGTAAACCATTTGTAAATTTTGGACAGTTTAGTTGTCCATTAATCCTAGCTAGTCCTATTACACTACATTGTCAAGAAGTGTAAATTGAGATGAATGTCTAGACACCATTCCTTTACTTTGGACGTTGATTCTGGTGAATAAGTTACTTGTGTTGATCTGTGTAGTACACGCTGTGCACGGACAGAAAACACACACGTGTACCAAGTTTAATTTCGGTGTTAATCACATACTTTGAAATGGATGTAAATTTATATGTATATAAATTGATATGTATAATTATGTAAATCAGATTGTTAAGAAAGAATATCAGTGAAGATGATTTCATTGATAATTTCTGTAAACCACGACATTCCATCACAACGTCCGCGGGCACCTGTCTATCAGTATCAAAGATCTGGATTTTATCACTGTGTGGGATATTGGTGTATAATATGTAAAAAAAAAAAATTTGGCAGTATTCAAAGTGTTATTTTAAGAATTGTATCAGCCAATGTGTTAATTACATACAATCAATAGTGTTTACAAGGGGGAAGAAATAAAAAAAGAAAGGGGGGGGGGGAGAGTATGTAGAATGACATCATGTATATGTATAAATGCATGAGTCAGACGTGTTTCTGCAAAATGCCAAAAGGTACTGGATTGAATTCAGACCGTGGGCAAAGCGATGACGATCAGTGGAATACATATAGATAATATTAACTATACAGTAGCAATAAGATAACAATTTCGTGCTAAAGAATTGTTATACTTTTCACGCATGTTTCATTTGTCTTGGAAAACTTTAAAAATAATGAAGGAGGTTCCCAAATAGTTTAGAAAAAAACGAAATTCCCATTCCCTGTGTTCCAGTGATCAACAATGTTTTACAAAATTTTACAAATTTAGAAATACGTAAAATTTAGATTGAAATACATATTCGACGACAATCAGAGTTATCTTTCTTTACACGCAGCAGTTACCTCCCGTAACTTGTTGTTTACACTCACCAGGGTGCGCATCGCAGGAGAGCGATGGTCTGCTACTTCAGTCTCTGAAATGGATTATAATGATCGGCGTGGCGTTCACACTCCCACCAGAGAATGAGGTAATATTCTGCAGGTCTAAAACCACCATTCTTCTTGTACACGAAGGAATTTCTGGTTTGTATTGTGTTGTTTTGGGAACGATTAAGCTAGATCTTATTTATTGTCGTGCATTCATATGTTTCATTCATGAAATCTAACGTAGAATCTATTGGTTTCTATTTCTCGAAGAAAGGCCATTAATTCCAATTGACTTCATCATAATAGGAAGCTGATTATAATTTGCTACATTTAAGTGTATCATTGTAAATGCCTAGGCCTTCGCTTATCGGGGCAACACTAGCTTCTTGCATGGCTAAAACTTGCTCATGAATCGAAGTTGTCAAAGGAGATTTCTAAAATAGTGTGAATCACTGACGCTGATGTTGAATTATCGTTTTGGCGATAGGTTAGAGTCTAGAACATAGGATTGATCTCACTAGGACTGCTGTAAAGACTAAAAGAGCAGGGAGCAATATTTATATGATATAATTTATACAGATCATTAAAGGGCCTACATGTAAGTGCAGACTAAGAAGGGGAAAAAAAAAGAAAAGAAAGAAAGATGTACTATAGGCCTATACATAACTAATCTCAGACAGGAAAAAGATGCACAATATACAACAAAGTTAAACGGATTTTGTGATACCCTAAACCTGTAATACAGATTCAGAATTTGAAGGTTATGTGATGCATTGTGAATGAAGTTGGAGTATTAGAAGCTTAAGGCTAGCAATGCAGCAGTGTGAATTGTAGAATTCACCGATAGAATCTACAGTATGAAGTATAGCACGTCAAGATGTTATAATTGCATAAATCATGAATGACTTGACGCCCCAACAAAGTGTCAGATTCGGGCTTACTGAATGATTCTGACATTGTCCGACTATACTAAATGCTTTATTGCTGCAAGGCTGTCAAGGAAAAAGAGAACTTTTTAAAATTGTATCTTTCCCACATGATTGCACAAGCAAGGCTTTTGATTTTCTGTGAACCACATGATGTTTATATTTTAAAAACTTGATACAGGACTGCTGATACATGAAAATAAACCCTACTCCACCCATCCCCACCCCCTAAGAGAAGAATGAACTGTCATGTTTCTCGGTGAAGGTTTTTATATGTAAACACTAAATCTTGATTAATATCATTTCATGTAAACTTTCTTGTTATAATTTGACAATCGTGCACAATATTGCTGCTTTATATAATCTTGTTTAACTAGTAAATGTAATTCCCATTTTTCACGAAATAGTCTTGGCCCTATGAGTCACATAAGGTTGTCCTCATGAATAGACTAGACTTGAATGTTACGAAAATGCCAAATACATTTGTAAGTGATAGTGCAATAATTGATTTTTGCAAATAAGTTACTTGTATTTATTAATAACATTGTTGAGCATACATTCTTTCCATAAAGTGTTACTTTGGAATGGATGTACATGTAGCTGGGAGGACCGATATTCATAGTATAAAAGATGATATATTTTTACAATCCATGTGAATATCATACCCTTGGTATAATGAACTGAAAAGAAATAAAGAAATTGGGAAATAATTAAACGTTGAAAAGATCGTGATCTAGCCCAGATTTGTGGAATACAAAGGTTTTCTTGTCACCCTGACTTTATTAATAGTTGATAGTACATTTATACCAAGTCTTTTGATCTTGAATGTGTTCGTGTTTACATTTAAATTACCCTAAGCAGAAGAAGAAACAATTCACACAAGTCCCGGGGTAAAAATTTACGGCATTTACCCGGCAATATTATTCACATTCATTGTCGACATTCTCACAACGAACAGGCAAGTAATTTAAAATCAGATGTTTTAAGAAAAGGATTGAAAGCATACAGGCTGTGGTTATATTTATAAATTGTCCGTGGAGTGTAGATGTCGAAATGTATACATTTTGTTAAAAAGAGTCATCTGTCATTTATTTTAGGTGAAAAATCACCGCTGGCTTCACACATGGTTTGACTTCTCATGCTTTAAAAATAAAAAGAAGACACATTCACTTTAAACTAATTTTAAACTAATATTCATCTCCAAACATTCTTCATAAACATGTTTTGTTGACTTTTACATGCCTTGAATTATTTAATTTTATATCTATTTTAAACAATATCACAGTGTACATGTATATTATTCCAGAAAATAGTTGAATAGGATTAGAAATATGTATGTGTGTATGGTAATTGAAGAGAGGATATTCTATTTAGAGGCAATATCAAAAGTTTAATGTCTAACAAAAAACTGAATTCATATAGTTTTCATCAAGAACCTACTCTTGATATTAAATATGAATAATGAATGATTGAATGTCGATTCAAATTGATCATTAAGTTCAAGTAGTAGTACTAATCACACATTATAACTTTTCTATTGTGCTGTTTATTTACCAAGAAAGTGTACATTTCAGGGTTGTTTTTTTTAAAAGTCATTTTAAAATTAATTATTCCCCACAAAGTTGTTTAGTTGATGTCTGACAACATCTTTATGAAGTGAGGTTGTGTACATTTTGAAAATTAATCTAAATTTTTACAAATTGAAATTTTCATCAGACTGTATACATGTATATCTATGTAAAACAGTACCCTGAGAGGGGAAATTGCTTAATGTCGATTTGAAGAGATTTATCTAATCATCTTGGCAGCAGTATGTCATTTTTCCTTGTTATGACTACTTACTAATATAAATTTCTTAAGTGTAAAATTTTCATTAAATTTGTGTTTGTTGATAACAATTTATCAGTAACTAATTGTCTGTGTGTGTCTACAGTAGGCTGGTATTCTGAGTGTACGAGAGCAGTCACAATGCCAGGATGTCCAAGGCTAAAGACAGGACCCATCGACCCCAGTACTACAACATGACCTACAGTAGTAGCTGTAAGTCCATTTATACAACTCGGTTTATCTAAATGAAAATGAAAAACTTGTCAAAATTTGTTCTTAACTTCTTTCAATAACAAATCAGTTGTTGTGGAACAGAAGTTTTCCTCATAATTTTCGCATATTTCTTGTCACTGCGGATATTTTTTAAGGTAGTCCTTCTAAATAACAAAGGCCGTATTTGTTAAAGTCATGTCTTAGCACGCCATTTGGAAATAGAACTGCTGGGCATTCTTAGCAAAGTTTTTAAGATTGAAAGGTAATGCCTTTTATTTGTGTGTCAAGTTTTCCTTTGTTTATGCCAAGCTTTTAAAATCATAACTTTATGAAAAATTTTCAGTCAGAAATTTGAACTAAAATTTGAAAATTTGTCATTAAAATTGACTGTTGGTATGTTATGATAATTCTTTAAAGGTCTGATTACATATAGTGTAAACATATCTTAAAGCATTACAGATCCAGGAAGTTGATATTGGGGTTGCATGAAAAACGGGGTATTTTTAAATAAAAAAAATTATTATTTAGGATGTGCAAACCACTTATTAGGTGTACTAGAACCATCATGGGGTCACAGTCCCCACTTCCTCCTATTGACATTATATGGATCTACTTATATTTTTTTTTGGTGAGAGTTCATCTTTGGATTGTCTGGGTGAGATCTGAAGCAGCCATGGATCAAAGATTCTTGATGTTACTTAGGGGGTTAATAACTGTTATTGGACATATAATTTTGAGGAGGGTGATGTGAGCTGACATCCCCTCCATCGTCCGTGTGTGACTATCTTTCCTGCCTGGACAGTTTGAGTGGTCAGGTGAACTATGTCATAATGTGGTCAGTTTGATCTGACTCACAGATCAGGTATTTAGCCACAGCCAGGAGGGCTTATCTAGAGGTGTGTTCGTACATCCTTAGTACTAATTACCTGATCCATGTTTCTGATAATTTTTGAATCATGAAAATGTAGTTTCTTAGCAGTGCAATAAAAGACTGAGTAGAAACAAAACTATAGCACCGGATCGGAGAAAATCTCTTGAATGATTCATACCAGTGTTATTGATCCATATGGGGGTATGTAATGATTAAAGCATTCTACAACCACTGTGTCTTCTATACGTGTTTGACACAGGATGCGTAATGCATTTCTCAGCAATTGGATAAAGTGTTTATGAACAAAGTCCAGAGCCTAAAGTATATAGTCTATCATTGACAGTAATATTTATTTCAAGTAAAAGGCGATTTTATGTGATATATATGCATCATATGAAGAGGTTGGGTGACAGGCATGAGCAGCTATTGAGATAAAGTACTATATTCATCTCCCCCTTCCGTGATATGATTAGGTTACTTGGCATGATCAATGAGAACTGACATATTTAGCTCAGTGCTTTAAACTATTGCAGAAAATGAAGAACCTTCAAGGAAACATGTTGTTACAGAAAAAATATACGTGTTTGCAATAAAAATGCAGTCATCCATTGTGTTTACAATATCTGTTCCAGGTCATTGGGAAAGTGATTTGCCAAATCAAGAAAAAATGCTCACAAAAGTACGGAATAGAATATTTTTATGGAGATATCGATTTATGTTTTCCGGACCTTACTGATAAAAAAATGCAGCAGGTGCTTCTAAAAATGATAACACTCCATGCAAGTTATCTGGTGTAAAGTGATGAGTTGTCAACCCTTTATCAATTCCAATTTAAAATTCTTACCACCACACACACTTGTACCTTTCTAAATTTAAAATGGGAGGCTAAGCTCAGGAAACGACATGGAAATGATAGGTATCTCAGCCAGGCAGGTTATTAAATAAACATGTACAGCTACATAACATTACTCCTAATATAGAGCCTGAAAATAAAAGGAAGTAAAATCGAGAGGAAGTAGAATGATTTGTGGTGGCTATTATAGAGGGAGGGTCTATTGTGCTGGTTTATTGTAGGGGGCCCTGTTTATCACGATTTGCAATAGACCTTACCTGTGTCAACACTGTTATTGAAATGTTTAAAAAAATAAGGGAGAGCAGTGTGTGACGGTCAACAGTAACCTGAGGTGCAAGTGTTTATATGTGTTCAACGAGTCATATCACAAAGGCGGAAGTTGTCGTATGAATCAGTGTGGACAGGATTACAGTTTTGTACTATCACTGCAGATTTACACCAGTATCTGATTATACTCATCAGATAGAAGTGTTGGGCTGTGTAATTGGATTGTGGATTATATGGAACACAGAATGATAATATCATTACACGTCTATAATGGATTAAAACTCAGCCTTTTGTAAGAGGAAAAGTGTCAGCAGGTCTTTGTCATGGGGTGTTGATTTGTGAAACAGTTGTCTCCATCTTCTCTGTTTGTGGAGGAATTCAAGGAATCTATAGTGATTAAAACATCAGGGAGAAACTTGCAACATGGTGTCAATTCATGAAATGTAATGAACAGTGAATGATCAATCAAACTTACACAAAAACATTCCTAAACTAAAGACCAGACCGGGTTTACAGCTTTATCTGTGTTAGGGATTGTTATTTTTACTTTCTTGCGGCCTGTGCTCTCAGTTGACAATATAGAATCCATGTGGTAGTGAAAAAGGGCAGTCCCCATTTGTTGCTATATTTAGTGTTGTGTCAGGGTTGTGTGGATACACAGGAGGAGGATGTATCGATTGGTAGTGGGGGAGGGGGAGGAGGGAGAGGACAAGAGACATGATTATATAACTGTACTTGCAGATGGAGGTGAAAGCAAGCCGCTGCCCACATGGAAAACCTATTGTAAGTAGTATTCATTGCATAAACCTATTACAAATGTATAATTCATTGTATGTGCAAAGTGTATTCCTGTCATGCATCATAGCGTACATGATACATGTCTACTGTATGTAAGTAACTATGTATTAACAGGAACTTGACACAGATGCTTATTCAGTACTTATCCAAATTTTGTTTGACCTAGCTGTCATTGTTTTTTCTTTCTTTATTCTGAACAAGTGATTCTCTTTTTTTTTTTTTTTGCATTTTTGTATATATCAATGTTTGCCCATCCTCATATTAATTACACTTTCATATCTTAGAGATGTCTTACACAGTGACACACACATTTCAGGCTAGTTTGATATTAATTAAAAATTCCAGTTTGCATTATATTCCACATTAAGAATAGGTTTGATACATGATGATTTGTTTACATACATGTAGATCCTGGAGAAAATGAGAAAGATAATAGTTCTAGATATATTTTGCATGTATACATGCATCAACAACAAGAGAAAGAGAGAGAGAGAGAGAGAATGAAACATCAACTTCTTTAGGGTGGCAAGCCTTCTTTAATTACTCACTGAAGACTTTACAATGCAACCGACATACAGAATATTTTCTCGATCACTGACAGTGCATAAAGTAAAGTGAAGTGTAACAATTTGGTCATAAAGCTTTGTGTGATATTTTATTTGGCAAGGTGGCTGACTCACCAGGAGAGCAGTGAAATAGTTGAAGGTTTTAGAGAAAATCCACATCAACAAAATGACTAATAGCTCACAACAGAAGCAGATGTTTTCTCTAAGTATTTCTGGTAGACATCCATAAACTGTAGACAGACTGACATTTAACATGGCCAGAAGACAAATAAATTCACTTGTACAGTTTTTGCAAACTGTATGATTTTTAGTAAGACATTTTTCCACATCTTAGCATATGCCTGATGGATGGTAACAAAGCGTGACAGAATTTTCCTCTTCTGTTTAAAACAAAACTGACAGGAAGTCAACAAGACTATAGCCTTCCTTCCCATATTGATATCGGGCTAGTCGATTTCTAGTCTGTCAGGAGAATTACACCCATATTGATACCGGCTAGTCGATTTCTAAGGTCTGTCAGGAGAATTATCACCCATATTGATATCGGGCTAGTCGATTTCTAGGTCTGTCAGGAGAATTATCACCCATATTGATATCGGGCTAGTCCGATTTCTAGGTCTGTCAGGGAATTTCACCCATATTGATATCGGGCTAGTCGATTTCTAGGTCTGTCAGGAGAATTATCACCCATATTGATATCGGGCTAGTCGATTTCTAGGTCTGTCAGGAGAATTATCACCCATATTGATATCGGGCGAGTCGATTTCTAGGTCTGTCAGGAGAATTATCACCCATATTGATCCGGGCGAGTCGATTTCTAGGTCGTCAGGAGAAATATCACCCATATATGATATCGGGCTAGTCCATTTCTAGGTCTGTCAGGAGAATATCACCCATATTGATATGGGCTAGTCGATTTCTAGGTATGTCAGGAGAAATTATCACCCATATTGAATATCGGCTAGTCCATTTCTAGGTCTGTCAGGAAGAATATCACCCATATTGATATCGGGCTAGTCCATTTCTAGGTCTGTCAGGAGAATTATCACCCATATTGATATCGGGCTAGTCGATTTCTATGTCTGTCAGGAGAATTATCACCCATATTGAATATCGGGCTAGTCCATTTCTAGGTCTGTCAGGAGAATTATCACCCATATTGATATCGGGCTAGTCATTTCTAGGTCTGTCAGGAGAATTATCACCCAATATTGATATCGGGCTAGTCGATTTCTAGGTCTGTCAGAGAATTATACCCATATTGATATCGGGCTAGTCCATTTCTAGTCTGTCAGGAGAATTATCACCCATATTGATATCGGGCTAGTCCATTTCTAGGTCTGTCAGGAGAATTATCACCATATTGATATCGGCTAGTCATTTCTAGGTCTGTCAGGAGAATTATCACCCATATTGAATCGGGCTAGTCCATTTCTAGGTCTGTCAGGAGAATTATCACCCATATTGATATCGGGCTAGTCCATTTCTAGGTCTGTCAGGAGAATTATCACCCATATTGATATCGGGCTAGTCATTTTCTAGGTCTGTCATCAGGAGAATTATCACCCCACATGCAATATCCTGTTCTAAATTTGTCAAAAAATGTAGGTTTTTTAAAACAGTGGAAAATACAGATTTAAATTCACCTGCTTAGGATGAGTGTGAATTGGGCAAAAAATAATAAGATATTAGTAGACTGTTTCGTGCCTATTTAAAGTGTAGAAATCTAAATTATTGGCATATTGCAAAGCTGAAAACTTGAGATAAGACATGTGTCACCCAAATTTTTTTGCAGTTTGAATGTTTGTGGTGTTTGAATAGTAGCTTGCCTTGACAAGTGATATCTTTGCCAGACTAACTCATGTATCAATCTAAGCAAAATGATATTGTGTGTGTGTTTGTCTAAATGCATGAAATGTGTCGAAAATTTCAACTGTGCAGCATTTATTTTTGCCCCTTTTCTTCATTACTATTTTCCCCTTACATATGTTTGTCAGGCAAATTTCAGCCAGGGTGAGAATTAGACAGGGATGTATTTACAAAATAGCAAAATGATACAGAGTTGAATGAAAGGAAGCAAAATCAGTTTTCAATGCACTTGGGTGAAAGTAGCATGAGATGAAAATAACATGAGATGAAAATAACATGAGGTGAAAATAATGAGATGAAAATGATAACATAAAGTGAAAATAGCATGAGGTGAAAATAATGTGCAATGAAAATTTCCCAGAATGCAGCAAATAATTTGGACTCTCATCGTTCAGTTTTGTTTGTTGTGTTTGTATATGTCTTAGTTTGTGTACATTATCAATAAATTAAACATGAATGTAAACCATAATGTGTGTATTGCTTGAATAATCACTAAATGTAGATCAAATGCGTATTATTACCATTTAGAGTTTGAATTATAGGGATTCGAGAGTGTATGAATTATATTGTGTTGTCCAGCAGGGCTCAACATTAACTTAAATTTCCACTTGTCCATAGGACAAGCTGCTACCAAATGTTACTTGTCCAAATGTATATTTTACTTGTCCAACTCTGAACAAAAACAAGGTTTATTATTAACTTTTATTTTCAAGATTTGTATAGAATTAATTTAAAGCTTTATAGAACATTGCTGTTTGTTAGGTCCATGATTAACTTTGACTATATATAGTTCTCATTAAGGCCAGAGGAGAAGCTTAAAAAGTTACTTGTCCTATTGGACAAGTGCATTGACTTGTCCGATCACAAAATGAACTGGACAGGGGCAATCGGGCAAATGTTAAAGTTGAGCCCTGTCCAGAAATCACAGATTTTTATCATTCCTGTCCAGCCTGATGCTATCTTGGACACACTAGAGATGTCGACTGTCTCAATCACCTAGCTAGTGGTTATATACAAGCGCATACTGTCTGAGTGAGGAAATGCATTAATGTGTAACCACATTTAATTGTCCATAAGGTATTCATCATACAGCAATACTTATAAACAGATTAGTGAAGACAAGGCTATGTTCTAGAGCATGTGTGTATGTAACCAGAATACAAGTGGGCACTGAAAGTTACTAGATTTTACTCTATAAAGAAAGAGAGAAGGGGGGGGGGGGGGCGGGAGTAGTGCATGCATGTAAATGTACAGCTTTTCACCTAAGTTATGAATGAAAATTGGGAAATTATTTTAATTGATGTAAACGTTCTCCATTCTTTGTAGTATACACCCTACAACTCCAGGCACCCAAACCAAAGAAGATTGTTTGTCAAAGAGAGGCAAGTATTCATGATCCAGTTTTATATTATCCTATATAATTATATTGTTCAACTTCACCATTAAACAATGCAGTCAGTTCTTGCCTTTAGAAGAGATGTGCATGAGGACAGATTTTTAAAAAAAGAAATTGTTATTAAACATTGTAATAAAGTTCTTGAGAGGTAAGGAAGTCTCCTGAGTGTAGCATAAATCTTTCAGGTATTGCGTAACAAAATCTGGTCTATAGATTAGAGAATAAAGTGCTGTCATAAAAAGGAAATGATCCATCCTGACATGTGTTTTATGATCAAATTCTATTTTCAGATCCCTGGCAAGCCGTCATTTTATGGAAAGGAGTAAGTTGATAATCACAGCAGATAAAGACTGCAGTAGAATAATGGCTGTTCTAAGCTATCGCATGGACTTAGAGTGCTGGGATGCATGTGCCTGAATTATTTAGTATTTGAAGTGAAATGAAGAATTAACAGATATGTTTGCAATATGAAGCTGTAAACTATTTTTTGTCGTAACACCCAATTAAATTGATTCAGTGGCATTCATCAAACCAATTCAATATGGTGATAATTTTATAGTGTGCCTCTTATAACAATATTGCACTGCTTCACATTAAGTTAAATTTTTGTTGTTGTTGATATAAACAACATAAAATAGATTAAATAAACAAGTAAACAAGATGCACTTTTTAAAAATATATATATGTCCCCAAACTTTTTTTTTTTTTTTTTTTTATTTCACATGAGTTTGTTTGAATCTCAATTTCATCCTCAAGCAATTATTTGTTAATTTCTGAACAGATTCCATGGCAACGTAACCCGAGAGGAGGCGGACATTCTTCTGTCGTCGGAGGGGGATGGAAGTTACTTAGTGAGGAAAAGCGAGAGGGCAGCCGATGCCTACACTTTAGCCATCAGGTAAAGAAATACTACACTTTAGCCATCAGATATACACACTAGCACAGAAGAATAACCACTTTAGCCACTCAGGTAAAGAGAATACCACCACGTTTAGCCATCAGGTAAAGAATTACCACATCTTTTAGCCATCAGTAGAATGAATACCATACACTCTTAAGCCATCGGTAATAGAAATATAAGCACCTTGTTTTATCAAAGAATGTCAAAAGGCACCTGGACTTATTATGTAGTAAAATTTATGATCATTACTACTGACCAATGTATCGTAGGTACATGTACAGTTGAACTTCGAACACTGATATCTCGAATACCATGGCTATATCGAACTGATTTGGAAGTCCAAACCACCTATTTTCTGAGTATTTGTTCCCTCGATATCTCGAATTCATGGATATCTCGAACTTTTAAGTTGGTCCCATCAAGTTCGACATAACGAGGTTCAACTGTATGTGACCACAAAGTGCACACAAAATTAAATGATTTCTTGGAAGAGATTTTCATGTTCTACATCCACTGCCTGTGTATTTTCACTTATATTTTTTTTAAACCTGTAGAAACACATTGATTTATAGGTCAATTATTGAATGCCTAATTAGCCCTCTACTCTTGTAGAAATCACGCTAAACTGTCAGTGTGTCTATTGTAAGTCTACAGTTTCCATGAAATACTTACAAATTTTAACGATGGTGACATTAAGCTATGCTTTCTTCTCCTCTTGGATGAATAACATGACCTTGAGAACCAAGGATGATATATAGACAGAATTAAGATTAGTGTAGTATTAGGTCTGGATGTGTCGTTCAGGGAGTTATGAAATGAATTAAACAAATGTCACATGATAGAGAAACGATTTGATTTGGTGAATTTTTCCATCACACTGCTGTTCTTATCACTTGGGCTAGGGTCACCATGTGTTTCACTTGTCTTTTGCATTAAATCATCCATATTTTGCATCTCCTTGTAGCCTCATGTGTGTTTAATTAAGAGCAGTAACACCCATTGTTGGACATTATGGTCCATTACCAGCCATCTGGACTTCTATCATGACATATTTCATACCCCATTGAGTAGAGAATCTTGTCAGAATTCAGACAAATTAAAAGATATGAACCAAATGTGTGCAGATTTTCTTCAGTTCTAAATCATTTGGCTGAAGGAACTTGAATGATAAGGGACACTATTTTCAGTGGAATCAGTGACTTAGTAAAATATCACATTATTTCCTCTGTGGAAAAAATGCGAGTAATAATCCATTAGAGCAATATAGAAGTATGAAGAATCTCTGACCAATAGGAGTAAGTTTTGATGAGGGGGTGGGGGGGGGGGGAAAAAAAAAAACTAAAACCAAAAAACCATACATGATGTATTTAATTGATGTCCTTTGTGTGTCAGTATAAAGGGACTAATTCACAGTTTCCCCTTAATTTTGTTTTCACTTTCTATTGTCTATTGTGATTGAAAGATTTCACCATAAAAAAAAACCAAAAAAAACCCCAACAACCCAATGTTCTACATTATGACAGAAGGTCATTGTAGAGAGTTTATTATTTTATTAATTGAACATTGCAGACAATGATTCTGCCATTGTACATCATAAAGACACTCAAGTCTGTCAGCTGCTTTCAATAATGACCAACACCAATTTTAACCTTTCTACGAAATTTTATTAAGTAGCAATTAATCTTATCTTTTTGAATTTATTTCACAACTTGTGAAGTGATTTCTTTAAGGAAATCAAAATTATAATTAACGGTAAAAAAATGTGAAACAAGAAAATCTTGTCCGCCAAAAATGTAAATACATACAAGCGAGAAATAGCTCTAACAAAACAACCGTGCTGCACAACGTGGCTAATTCTATATATGCGAAGGAGATTGTACGTCAATAAACACAGCGTCCTCCTTTATATGGAAGTAAGGTATTTCAAAATCAAGGCTTGAAATGTTGATGTAGGAAATAGCTCATTATATTCGACGTTTTCTGAACTGTAAATGTCAAAAATTTGATAATGATATCTTAACACAAGCAACTTATGATATGTTGTTAAATACGTAATCATATTGTTCTCAAAGAGAAAAAGCCCAGGTTTCTGTAAAACATCACAAACAATAACAGCAGTACGCACATTGCCTACTTCTCAGCCGAACTTTGTTTTTTCATAGGTTGGTAATATCAAAACATAATTAGAAACAAGTGTGTTCTGTTTTTCTTCTGTCTTTTTGCTTTTCGATAGTTGTAACTAACGTAATGAAAGCATTAACTTTATTACGTGTATACATACGAATAAAAATCGAACGATTTAATTTTTAATCGCAAGATACAGGATTATGCCTACTTTTAAGATAAAACACATATATCAACAATACACAATGTTGGAGACAACTTTCCGCAAATTTTGTAGGAGTCAAGGAAGACAACTTGGATTTCATAAACAGACAAACTAGTGGCCTCGGTTAGATGTGCATGCCATAGAAACCCCATGCCTGACACGCATGGTGTAACTTTAGAACTGAGACTTGTACTGACTTTGAATCATCAGGAATGAAAGAAAAGATGACAGGTCTAGTGTTAAAGTCATGTGACCCCAGTGACCTCTGACCTTGACTGATATTACTTCAGAATCAGGTGTGATAGAGGCAATGGGTCTTCAGGAATTATGAAAGGGTGATGGGAAATTATTATTAAGGTGAACATAAAAAACTTTATTTACATAATTTTAGAACCGGGATCAACAGAGACATGGGATCTTTAGAAATGACAAGAGAATACAAACTAGTTTCAAGGTCAAATGACTCCAGTGACCTTGAATTATCATCATGATTGTAAAAGCGTGTATTTCTTTAGAAGTGGGACCAGTAAAGACATAAAATCTTCATATTGTGATCTACAAGTTAGTATCAATGCCAAGATACTCCAGTGACCTTGACCTTTTTTTTTTATAAAGATGAAAATGTAAACATGTTATCCTTCAATGATTTACAGGCATTTTCTACACTTTATTTTAATGGCTGTCATTGGAATAGATTTTGTGCGAGGGAGTTATTAATGTTAGGGAAAATAGCAGCACTCGGATAAAGCTCACTGTTGTACACCCTGTTCTTTGTTTGGGAGACTTTAGAAATGGCAAACTATAATCATTCATATCTTGTTTGATGTGGAAAAATTTCTCAAATCCAGTTGACCCTCATCAAGATGAGCTAGCAAATGTGATCTCTTTGTTTACGTAATATTTGGGTGCATTACATTTGAATGTATTTCTAGTTTAAGATTCCCAGAAACGTTATGATTTGTCGTGCATGTCTCTTCATCTCATCCTAATTAGCTGTTTAGAGTTTTCCCTATGCTGCCAGACAGGTATTGTGTGCAATCTTGTTTCAATTTGCCATGAAAAAGTTGAAGCTAAACGTGTCAATATGTAATGCACAGTGTCTGTGGTGTTAATCGCCAGTTCATGTTAGGCTGTTGTACACTGATGACTGCACTTGACATACACACGTAGTACTGCTCTTTATTAGTATTTCGGCACAAAGAGCCCTGAAATTTAGAAGAATATCCTGTTAAAAGGAATTCACAGTGTACTAATGATAGGAAGTATGTACTATTTTACGAATTAAGTACACACACTTACGACATCCTCCGTATCAGAGAGGGATTAAAACTCGGATTCATTCAGGAATCAGATGAAGGTTCAATCAGTCATCACTCAATAATCCATGATAAGGGTGTACATTTCCTTATTAGTAATGTATAATGTGAGAACAATTATTAATTATCCAAGTTGTTTCACTATCTGTTCAGTGGAAGGTCCTGTGGTTCAAGGTTGTCACAAGTAAATAATGTAAAATAAGCTCTATTGTATCAAATTAGTAAAAATGAACATTACTGTAGTAAAGAAGGAGAAGAAAATATATAGAACAACTGGAGATTGAACCTGGAAATTTGTTTTACTAGTTAGGACCTATTTTGGAAATTATACAAGAACTCTTCATATTGTGAAAATCTAGAGAAAATTTCAGAAATGTCACAGATTAGGATTATTACTGTACTGTACAGATTAAAATACTGTGGAATCATTTTAATTCGTGGGGGCCAATGTTCGTGGGTAACCAAAATTTTGCTCGTTCGTGGGGACTTAATTTCGTGGGCAATTTGATAAATAATGCGAAAGGCATCATATTTATAAAGATTAAAAGTAAAATAAAACATATTCGTGGGGACGTAAATTCGTGGGTAAGGGTGACCCACGAAATCCACGAACATTGGTCCCCCACGCACAATGATGATTCCACAGCAGCAGTCATTTAAATTGAGCAACGAAAGTCATTTTTATTTTTATTTTATTTATACTCTGAAAAGGAATTGTTTCATAATTTTGTGAATTATGAAAGATATGCCTAGCAGTTTCAGGGAGTTTTTCAAATTTATTTCCAAAAATTCAGAAATGGCTGTTTTAGGTGAAGTGAAATTGATTTTATCTACTTCTCACCAAGCAATAAAGGACAAAGTCTGAAAATCACACTACCAATATTTTTATTTTTCATTTCA
Source organism: Ostrea lurida (assembly GCA_903981925.1). Classification (NCBI taxonomy): domain Eukaryota; kingdom Metazoa; phylum Mollusca; class Bivalvia; order Ostreida; family Ostreidae; genus Ostrea; species Ostrea lurida. Next base: position 39,814 of record CAJDSM010000123.1, read on the forward strand.
ATAGGGAGTATTATAAATGTTGTAAACTTGATTCTATACACGCTTAAATTAATTCCTTGTCAGGCTAGCATATTGTTTCCTGGTTATTACGTCTACTTTTACACATCTGGAACAAGTTGTGGCCATCGATGATTTATGTTTTGTTCCCAATAGACTAATCTGTAATATTTTGCTCTGTAAGATGATGTTTCTGATTTAGAATTGGTTCACAAGCTACACCTATCACAACAAGCATAACAACCACCTCACAAAAAACACATACTGCTGTTAGTCAAGGATATTCTGACAAATGTTTGCATGCAACAAGTATTTAGTAAGGTATCTGTATTACATGGTATAAATCAACAGTAATGTTGTGTACTTTGGCAAATTGATTCCTCAATGGGGATTTTTTTTTATTGTTTGTCAAAAGTTGTGCACAATGAAAACTTTCTTTTACCAAACATTATTTCTGACTGCAAACCACCATCTCACAAACTACCATCTCAC
>CAJDSM010000124.1:668-3168 GCA_903981925.1 Ostrea lurida
AGATACATGTATTAATATTTCCTTTATCCATTTTTGTTGAAGAAGCAATTGTCAATCATGTTAGAAAATCTGTAATTTATCATGGTCGTGTAAAATGTTGAAAAGTCATATGTTTGATGTTGATATTAAGGGCATACGCAATGTACATTTCACAAAAAAATCTCCAAAATTGAAGACTTCCAATGATGAAAATAAGAGTTACAGAAAACGCAAGTTTACATCATTCAATCCCTTCAGAATTATTTGATGATGATGAAAATATAATCATACAACTACTGACAGTGTTATTGCAGTATGTATATGCACAGGTGCATTACATTTGCTTTCTCCAAAGAGAGGTAACTCAGAATTCAAGTATGAATCATTGTGCAAATTGCATTCTCTTCATCAACTGTTATTTTTTCCAAAACACAGGAAATATGGTCTGATTTTTTTCTCAAAGAATATCTAAGGGTACTATGATTTTATATCAAGAATAGATCTATAAAATATATACAGATAACGAACGTTTCGTATGACCTTAAAAAGGTTCTGGGATTTCAAATTCACTAGAAGTTCTTAGGAGTTTTCCAGAATCCACACTTAATTTACACCACTTTGCATTCCATTCAGGATCAAATATATTTTTGGCAATAAAATATCTGTATATCTGTATGATAATGACTTCCTTTAACATTCTTGCCAAAATTCACATTTAATCCCTACATGGAAAGGGCTACCCACAAAACAGGTCACGTTTAGTCAATATATACTGCCACCTTATTTTTCTATTTTATGATGTTTACCGGTATATTTACCAAGTTTATATAAATTATTAGGGATATCCCAATGACATTCTTGGCTAGGTGTCTGAGTTGTATTTTTGTGAATCGGGGATCTCCCTAGTTTTAAGGGTGTATAAGTTTAAAATTTGCAAAGTCTACAATCGTCATTAATTCAACCAACATTATGTATTATGTTGTTAGTTACTACCAAGAAAAATAACAAAGCTACGGGACAGAGAAAACCGGTTTTTTGTATGTTTATAAAAATGGAGAGATGATGAAAGGGATACTCCCTATATCAAAAGCCCTACCCCTAAAACAGGACACGTTTAGTCCCTATATTAAAAGGGCTACCACAAAAGAGGTCACATGTGCTCCTTATACATGTATTATGATTGATAAGTTCAGCAGATCCATATCGGCTTCCACAGATTGCAATACTAAAGTTGGACAATCGTCTGTGCAAGCTTACAAATAGAGCGCAGAACGTAGTTAAAAATGGTTAGAGACACAAGTTTCTTTCGAGAATTTCAAAAATTAAATAACAATTTGGTAATTTCAAATCTTTATTTTCGGTCTAATACTTCATGGATTTCAGCCAATCAGAAAGCTCAAAATTATTCATTCATATACAAATAGTGATAATAATCAAAATTATTATGATTACTGTCATTATTGCATGTATATAAAATTTGATTCAAGAAATGGAATTATTTGTATTATAGGCACTTAAGCTCTGATCCTTACGAAGTTTTGGCGCACCATCTTTGGCACTACATTGATCACTTTTAGTAAAGTTCTTACTTTCATAGTTTCGGATTTCCAACATTTCAGTTTGAGCATCACTGAAGGAGACATAATTTGTCGAAATAGCGCACTCTGTGGCATAAAAATTGGTACACGTATTGATTTATATTATGACCCCTGGGTCGAGGCCGTCTGCTGGTGGACTGTTAGTCCGCCGAGGTTCGTACTACAGCCAGTTGCTATGTTTACTATGTTATTACTATTGAAAATTACGGATATTTAATAATTGCATGGTCAAAATAGAATTTATATCAAAAATTTAAGGAATTAGCTCCCTCACAAAAGGCATCTGATCCTTCGAAAGTTTTTGGCCCCAATCTTGTTGGCAGCACATTGATCACTTTTAAAAGTTTAGCCTTTCATGCTAGTCGGATTTGCCAACATTTCGGTTTGAGCATCAACTGAAGAACATAATTTTCGGCGAAGAATGCTGCAATCTCGGTGCATTAAAATTGGTACCGTATATTATTTATATTATGACCCCTGGGTTCGAGGCCTCTGTTGGACTTCTTAGTCCCGAGGCGTTCTGCACAGCCCCAGTTGTATGTACTATGTTACCTAGCTTGAAATACGGGATATGTATTTAATTGCAGTGTTTAAAATTAGAAATTCATATCTCAAAATTAAGGATTATTCTCCCTCAGCATAGCTTCTGATCCTTCGAAGTGTTTTTTGGCCCCAATCTTTTGGCAATACATGATCACTTTTATAAAAGTTTTACTTTCATGTTTCGGAGTTCAACATTTCGGTTGAGGCACACAGAAAGAGACATAATTTATGTTCGAAATGCTGCATCTGTGCATAAAAATTGTACCGTGTATTTATTTAATCTATAGGAGCATAAATCGTATTTTACAATAACAGAATCTTTCAGATTTTGTTCTTTTATATATCTAGGAAAGTTTCTTTCATACTTAAATTAAACATTA
>CAJDSM010000124.1:8168-20711 GCA_903981925.1 Ostrea lurida
GGGTACAATATGGACGAACGTTTTATTTTACCTTAACTGTTGAGGCAAGCATTGTCATTTAGCGTGCAATTTCAAAACTTACAATTACGCTAAACATGTTCTCTGATTAACTCCGAGAATTTTTGAATGACGAATCCCCCACCCTCGTATTTGGGTGTATAAAAGGTTTAGACCTTCTTGGAAATGATAGAACGATTTCTCACTTGCATTACTAGTCTTTAAAGGGATATTGTCACTCATTTTGTCAAAAAAATGAATGAATCAAAATGAGCCCAAATGATTTCATACAGGTGATTTTCTGTTAAAAATAACAATTTATGCATTTACTGTATTTAGTTTCCAAATTTAAAACGTTATTTTAGCTTAAAATTATGTCCCATTATTTTTTGGCACTGACAAAATTCAATTTACATATATAAAGGTCATTCTTATTTTGTAACTTTTTGAGGAACATACGTCATTTCTAAGTTGGAAAAATGGCATTCATATATTCTTTTTTATTATATTCAAAGGAATAAGATGATTTTAGGGTGAAAAAAAAATTGAGCGATACTATTCCCTTTACTTTAGACATAGGTTGTTTTTGGTTTACTTTTGAATTTTCTGGGTAGAGTAAACACTATGGGACAAGTTTCCATTGCGTTTTTTCCTTATTACGTCCATCAGTAAATCCAAAGCTAAAAATAACGGTACGTCTAGATTAGTTTTGTCATACTAATTGTTTTACGTAAGAAGATTATAGTTTTATAATAAAATCCGATTAATGTTCCGTTGATTTACTAGCATTACCTAAAAAAATTAAAGTGGCACATTTGCGCACACTCGGTCATTGTCCGCATAAAGACTTCGGATTCTTTTCCCGTGATCCTTTGCAATAAATTGCAATTCTTTAAACATTAAACTTGCTACAAAAACTCGAGATTGTTATATTGCAACAAGAACTTCCAGCATTTATTATTTTTACACTAACATAACAACATTAACATTACTATCATAAGTCATAACATAAACTATAAATTCATAGCAAAATGAATCCATAAAATAAACATTATCACAGTCTTAGAAAGTTATGTTCTAGAATTGAATGATAGCATTCTGTCCTACACAATGCTATCTGAATGACTGAGGGGTGGGCGTGCGTCGTTTGCTGGATCCTGGCCTGGTAATATGGCAGTGACACGGACGATATCGAAAAATCTTCAAGGAATGGGAGCCAGATAAACTGAATTCTGTGGTCACCAGATGTCCTTCCGGTCCTACTGCGCATGCCTGGACACATCCCGCTTGATCTGTGGGACAAATGGCTTGTTTGATGAGAGTCCCTGAGTCATTGTAAACGTTAACAGTATGGTTCAAGGAATCCGCCACCAGAATCTCCCCCATTCTATTTATAGAAATTCCAGATGGAATCAATGTCAACCCCTCACCATGGGTTTGAGGAGAAAATTTAGATACATATCTGCCTTCGTAGGTGAAGAACTTTATCGTCGAATTTACAGCGTCACACACAATTATTTCTTGTCTGTTGTTGACACAAATTTTGCATCCGAAGCTATCACGAGATATTCCCGGGATGTTGAATCGATGCGCCAATTTCCCTCCCTTTATATACACCTCTATGGTTCTTCGCGTCGTAGACACGATCACGTGACCACTATAGTCACATGCTATACTGTACGGTTCGTCCACTGTTTCTAACACACTCCGGAACTGGCCGCCCTGAGTGACGATCTGCACTCTCTTGTTTCGTTTGTCCGCCACCGCCAAGTCTCCGTTTGGGATTTCAGCCACGTCCGTCGGTTCGGAGAATTGCAGTTTACCAATCCCTCTCTTCCCAAACTTCGCTATGAACACCCCAAACGAATTAAAGATCTGTATTCGATGGTTCATGGTATCCGCGACAACTATATCCCCATCACGTGTTGTGATGACGCTCCTCGGAAAGTTAAAATCGCCGTCCCCGTTACCGCGGATTCCTACGTTGAACAGTATCTTTTCAGGTCTGAAAAAGGAATACAAAAATAATTTAACAGGCTGTAATGTCAAATTCAAAGTAAAGACAGTGTTCGATATGTCATTGAAAGAATATTACAAGTTATTCTCTAGCGTCAAATCCATTGCATATTCATTCATATCTGTAAACATATCATCCTCGAGCTTTGCTAAGTATTTTTAAAAGCATATGTACATTTGATTTCTAAAAACTGTAACCATACTTTGCACTAAATTTGCAAAACAAGTAGCATATGTTGTGTAGGTGTAATTCCTATTAAAGTACAAGATGTTTAAACTGATTTCCCTTTAAATAAATTAATTAAAAATGTTGAATACAGCTATGTAATTATCTTCCCTGTGGGTATGATAGATTATCACAATATCCAATATCCGTGAAATATTCTACAGGAAAATAGCGTAAGCCACCCCCCCCCCCCCACCCCACAACACACACACACACAAAAGAGGCTACCAATCAATTTAAGGTAGCACGCTACAACGTTATAAAATGGCTGACTTCCTTTACAAATAAATATAAGTTACAACTTTCCTCTTGAATTGTGATGATTAGCTGGTAAATTCAGAGAAAGAAAATGCACAGCTGTCAGTCTCTTGCTCATGACATCAAGTATCGTAAAGGGTTTTATTTAGATCGCACATTGTTCGTTAGTTAGGATAAAAAAATTAAAGCTTTTCAACTTAGGATATTAATATCAACATATGATAATTAGCATAAATATCATATCTTGAATTAAAACTATCATAAAGATTTGAAAAGTTGTTTTCTTGAAATTAATATGGAAAAGGCTGAAGACCTTTCATAAAAAGCTGATATAAAATACAGACCGATCAACTGCACCCACACATGAAATTGCTATTGTGACTAAATCGTATTGAACATATTCCCTCAACCTTAAGGTCAATACGCAACGTTCGTTATCTGTATATATTTTATAGAAATATTCTTAATATAAAATCATAGTACCCTTAGATATACTTTGAGAAAAAATCAGACCATAATTTCTGTGTTTTAGAAAAGATAACAGTTGATGAAGAATGTAATTTGCGACAATTATTCATACTTAATTCTGAGTTACCTCTCTTTGGAGAAAGCAAATGCAATGCATCTGTGCATATACATACTACTAAAACACTGTCAGTTGTTGTAATGATCATATTTTCATCATTATCAAATAATTCTGAAGGATTGAATGATGTTTTGCCTTCTGTAACTCTTATTATTATCATTGGAAGTCTTCAATTTTGGAAGATAGAAAAAAATTGTGAAATGTACATTGCGTAATGTCCCTTAGTTTGAATTTCTGAAATATTGAAAGTTTATTTTTGCGTTCGCACACAAGTGCTTGTCTTCGTTCTGTTTCATACATTTAAATTTATGCACATTGCTAATATTCAGTATTCTCCCACTAAACTAGCAAACATTTCCAAACCAACAAACATTCCCAAAACCAATACAAAAGCAACACTTTGTTCTACATTGTACCTCTCCTTGGCAGGTACCGGGTTTAGAGGAACAATTGGCTCCCTGAAAATAATTATTGTTAGTTCTCACAGCTAGTAATATTTCAATACACACTCATCTCTGAACCCGTGGGGGTCTGGGTTAGAATAGGTCCCCAGCATCCCCTTGCGTGTCGTAAGAGGCGACTGAATGGGGCGGTCATTCGGATGAGACCGGAAAAACCGAGGCCCCGTGTCACAGCAGGTGTGGCACGAAAAGGATCCCTCCCTGCTCAAAGACCCTGAGTGCCGAGCATAGGCCTAAATTTTGCAGCCCTTCACCGGCAATGGTGACGTCTCCATATGAGTGAAATATTTTCGCGTGGGACGTAAAACAATAAATGATCAATCAATCATCTCTGTGAGTCAAAAGTCTTCAAAGTTTGAAATTGGATTACTAGAGAAAGATAACTTTTGAATGGCAAGGCAGTTTTTCTTTGTTATTTTTCCCCTTTATGTAAAACAAAATACGGAGTAGAAAATTAGTGAAGCATTTGTTGTAAGTCAAAAAACCAACAGCTTAGCACACAGTACTAACTTTTTGGTCCCATCAGAGTAGGTCTCTTTGACTTTCAGGTTGAGGGTGGTGGCGCTTCTAATCGTCTGCTTGAGTCCCTGGGAGAGGAGCCAGGTCTCCCATTCCCGAGCATCAACGAAGTCCTTCATGGCATCCTGTCGGCAGTCATGAGCTGGAGAAAAGAATTCATAATAAGGCTGTTGTAATTAGATTTATTCATTTTGCCTCGGACTAAAATGTCGGTCTATCATTGGTTGAAACACGTCATGTGACTGCCGTCTAATATTACTTATTAGGTTTGTTACTGACTGTCTACAGAAATATGGCGGGATATTTAATTTGAATAACTCCACACATTTCTGTAGACAGTCAGTAACAAACAAAACACTTATATAAATAGGTTTGTTACTGACTGTCTACAGAAATATGTCGGGTTGTTCAAGTCCGCAGAAGGCTCGGCTTCAAACTTAATAAGTAATATTGTCGTAGCGATGTAATTCACTCACCTCTGGGTCTGCGTGAGAATATGGTGGGCGCCTTGTTGTGGTAGAGTTCTCGGTACGTGGGGACCGGGTATTTTAGCTCTGGGGAGGTGTACCCGTGGCCATAGAGCCGGTACCGCGACTGGAAGTCAACCATCACTAATCAGTGTTCACAACTCCCTCATAACTTGCTGGAAAAAATTAATCGTATCCGAGGTTACGAATTCACTGTTAATAACGATGCATGTACTACATGTACTTTAGTTTTTTAACGATTTGCTCTAATTAATCCCTTTTTAAGGTTTAATAATTACACATCTGCAGTGCTTATTTTATTTCTTTTTCCTTTTATTTTCTACCAAAATGCATTGTGTTATAAAATGAATATTTCAGCATTTAATATTCGCAAACATAAAACGTGTTTATCGGTGTAACTCCATGTTAATCAATAAGGTCGCTATTCCCCCTTCAAACAGTCGATAATTGCTAAATCCGAGATGAAGTGTTAGAATTCAAGATTGATTTTTAAATGTATATACACTTCCCTAATGCGTGCTATACCATACCTTCCAAACATTCCGAGATGATCTCCGTCATAAAAGAAGATCTCTTCTCGATTTAAATGTCAAACCACAATATGGTCTGCCGTGTTATATGGCTGTAAACTTTTCTCAGGACATAAGGATATTATTCCCTAACACTGGAGCCGTTCAGGGAATTTAAAGTCGAGATTTCATTGCTCTTTTATGACCATTTTGGGGATCAATGCAAAACTGCTTCGTCACAAATTGTGCTAAATAAACAACCCCTGTTTGTAACTAGAAGTGTAATTCGGTACATGTATAGAAACTAAATAAAATACACCAAGAGATTTTGTGTTTTTTCATAATTTTCAACAAAGTTCCTTCCATATCAATTTCTTGCGTACTTTTGATTTCTTTCGCAATAATCCACTTATTTATTAATGAAATTAAATGTCCCGATTTGCAGGCGTGATAAACTACTGTATATTTATATTTGTGTAAGTTATATCTAGTACCGATGTGTTAATTCATATCTACCAAGGTTAAAACAACCAAGATCGGTCCGCTTACCTGTGTGTAGATGATGAGATGGTTAAATCCGTTACTTCCAGATACTGCTCATCCTGGGTATTAGTCTGCTCTCCTACTCGCGGATCCGTAGCAACGGAAGTCACGGACGGGACGAGACTTGCTAATTTGAATTTTAAATATCCAACACTTGAGACTCTTTAAACGGTTTATGAATGTTGAGACTTAATCTATCGTCAATTCAATTAAAATATTAAAAGTGCTTGAACGATCGATTGCTCAGCGTTGGGCTTTTTTAAAAGGATATATAAATAATTATTAATTGATTTAGGGGATACAAATTGAAATCCTTATCTCCGTGTGTGTTAGGGATCTACCGTTTCTTCAAGATAACGATCCCTGTTCGATTTAATAAACAATAGCACCTTGATACACCGATAAGCACATTAGTTTGTATGGGACCTTTATTTTATTTTGACACATTCATTCAGGTAGCTGTAAACGTATAAGAGAACAGTACGAAAACACATCGATACTCTGCAACCAAAGTTATCAAGAAACCGCTCATGTTCTTTTGATGTAAGTAGAGTGGATGACACCTGCCAGCTGATATAAGACAAAATATGATAAAATTGGCAACATATATATAATGTCTAGTGTTTATCATTGATATAGATAATCAGATTAGTATACTTGACTAGTGTCTCGTATATATAAGTAGAACTCTTTCCTTGACCTGATTTCTATTTGACCCTCTTTCGGATTGGACAGACAGGACATCTACTACTTTCATGCACGTGCACATCAGCGAAATAAAGACAAAAGTTTAAATATCCTAATGTAAAAATAATTAAGATGAAAAATGTATGCAAAAGTATGTCAGATGTACAACACTCAGAAAAGTTATTATTTCTTATTTTGACTAGACGGCTGTATATATATATATATATATATGATAATGTTCTACATTATCTTTACCGGTATCAAACATTCAGTTCAGTAGGGCGCATCATATCCATGATCAAATCACCATGGAACTCTGGCAATGAAATTCATAATATGGTTAGAGTGTTTTCAAAACATTCATACATCAGTATTGGCAAAACCGGTTTATCCAATCACTGCATCCTTTTCCAGATAGGACGGAAGTCGCGGAGTGGAACGAGACTTTGGACCAATTTCGGAGACAGGGTGGTGATACAGTTTGGCTAGAAGCGCCACCATTGGTTCGACGCACAAAAGAAGATTTGCAAGAAGACCCGGTCTTCAAATGGTGTAGGCTACATGACGAAAATTCAGCAGAAGAAACTGACTGCTTTACGCATGCACAGCAGGAACTGACCAGCAAAGGTCTTAACATAATTTCCTTCGCGAGCTACCAGTACGAAGAAAACTTCAGCAAAGTCATAGTCAAGTGTCCAGAGTTCGATAAAATGATTACTACAACTTATACTTATTTCCGTGTTGTCTTGTCTGGTCAGCAAAACAGGTTAGTGATGAAACATATTGATGAAAGGCTTTAATATTGTCTAAATTTTGTCAAAATTTATGTGTATATCAAACTTAAAGGTGATTTTATTTATTAGTCTTACATTACTTCCTCGCAAAGGAGTATGCAATCTGAATATGTCGATAGTGATATTTTAAACGAGCCAATATTTTTTTTTCAGGCGGGTCCTGTTGACTAATGGGAACTGGATCGTCCGTTTGTCCTCTTACGTTTTCTGTGGATATTCACGTCTTTCTCTGGATCCGACGCCCATGAAATTTTGCTTGAAAGTGCAACTGCTCGGAATATCTCCGTCTACTTCGGAATGCCTCGTATTCCCAGGAGTTGGGAGTTTGGAAGTGTTGACAAAGACCTGTTGCCTGCTTATTATGAATGGGTTCGACGAATTTTGGGAGATCACAAATACAGATACTCTAACAAAACCCTAAAAGTTCAATCTTCAGATTCAGCAACACCGAGTAAACCTATTCGAATACCACTGTATAAAACTCTAAAAGGATATTATATATCAGATGATTTGAACATGGGCACGATAAATAGGTACGGAGATTTGCTTGTGATATACTTCTCCTTAGTTTCAATAGTTAAATTCGAAGTTTATCATTCATTGAAGCTAGCTATAGCTCCTTCAATTGACATGACAAAGTTTGGCTTGAATGGGACAGTGAAAAATCACGTGACCGGTTTTGAATATCTTGTCAAAACGTTTGTGGACGTCATCGCAGTTCATGAGGGGCGTGGGTATGGGAAAGCTGCATATTACTGGCCGACACAGGCCAACCAACCTGTAAAAGCTTCAGATCCAACTCTAGATAGAATTCTACAAAAGACAAATCCAAGTTGGAAAGAAAATGGAACTTTCAGCGAATGGTTCACCGGGAGTGTTCACGAGGTATTTCTTTTTCACAACCATTCCCCCCAGCAACCTTCCTCAAAGAGCATCCTTGAATTGTTTTCTGCTATTCCTTTCAGCTCTTTCAGGCTATTGGAGAAAAGGCTGTAGAATTCAGAGAGCAACATAACATCGAATTGGAACTGTGGTTCGGTATGGAAGCGTTCGATGATTTAAATGACGACCCCTGCATCCCGCTTAGCAACGAGGTATCGGTAATGGATCGAGTCAGTAAGAGGAGATTAGACTTCGCCTTGGCACAGGGTGCAGCCATGGTCCAAAAAGTGGTAGCCTTTTCCTGGGACCCTGACTTTACATGCACTACACACAGGTACAACACGACCTTGTCGCAGGAAGTTGTTCAGGATGCCCAGAGGCCCATTATATTTGATTGTCGCTTTCATTCGCCACAAAACAGATCTGTTGTAGCGATTGGAGTCCATCTCGGCAACTCTGGTTTTTATGTAAGTCTTTGCGTCTCTGTACGATAACGCTTATTTCAAAAGTGAAAATAGAGATCGATGTTAATGATAAAATCTCATCCAAGATAATAACACTCCTGGACACGGGTGAATTAGGTACTGTAAAGGGGAGAATATTCGCGTATGTTTTATTTTCAAAAATCGCAAAAATGAAACCATCGCGAAGTGCTCTTCATAGTATTTTGGGTATGAAAGGATTTACCCGCGAAATTTAGATCATCGTGAACGATAAATATCGCAAATTTTTCTATTTGGTACGTGATTTTCAAAATTATATAGGTTTTGTTATCTTTCCGGGGTTTTTTTGGGAGGGGGGGGGGTCGCAACTGCAAGTATCTCTGATAGAAAGAGGACAAAATGATATAATAAAACTTTTTTTTGAAGATCGATTGGGCGGACAAAGACGGACACCGTCACCAGGATCAAGCCCACGGTTGCTACGTAGATGGTACTTACGGAATCCGTCACTCGTTAATCCCTTCCCTTGAGTACGTACAGATTTGTGATCCCTACGAAGGTATTCAACTCCCAGACAAAGGATACATCAAAGTGAGGGCGTTTGAAGGATACCAAGAATGTATATTTCAATATGACTATACAAAGTAAAATAAATGTATTACATGTACTACCATCTGTGTTTTCCAAGTACGTGTACTTCAATATCACTTCACTGGTAATATGAAATGGCAAAGATAACGAACAGTGATCAATCTCGTAAGTCCCAAATAGATTGCAAAATTAGATTGGGCAAACACGGATCCCTGGATACACGAGAGGTGGAATCGGGTGCCTAGGAGGAATAAGCATTCCCTGTGGACCGGTCACACCCGCTGTGAACCCATTGTCTTGATGGGTAAACGGAGTAATCCGTAGTCAAAATCAGTGTGTGAAAAACGGCTTAACAATCGCTATGAAACACGTCAGACAGCATTTGACCCAATGGCAGACTGCAACCCCTGCAAAAACAACTTGTTTCTAAGAAGCCTGTCTCGATTCAAAAACTGATCATACGTAGAACATGCTTTTGCATATCGAATAAATTGTCTCGGAGACATGCACACCATATGTAGGTGATAATGGAATGTTGTCATAGATATGTGAAGTTGACGATGGAGAAGCTGAAATCGTCCCGTTTGTCATCATGTTGAGGCGTTAGTTTGCCGTTAATGTCCATGTTCAATANTCGTTAGTTTGCCGTTAATTTCCATGTTCAATAAAATATCCAAGTACGAAGGGGAAATAGAAGTGTATGGTGTCTTTTATTTCTAGTTCGCTGGGATAAATCTAATTGACATATGAATGAAATTATTATTACCAATAGCTAAAACGTCGTCAGTGTATTGAAATGTCGAATTAAAGGCCACTGCTAGAGATTTCTTCTCATGTAGAAGCTTTTGAATGAATTCTGCCTCATAAGAATATAAAAACAGGTCAAGAAGCACGATTCGTGCCTAAGGGAATTCCAACAGATTGTTGGAAGACCTGATCACCAAAAATTACAAAGATACTGTCAATGAAGAACTTCAGCATTGCTTTAATATTAACTTCAGAGTGTGTAGAATCAGAGTGGAATTTAACAAAGTTCTTTTTAGACTGACTGATCACTAGATATGAATATNATTTCCATGTCTGTTGAAGAAGATATTTCTGACCTTGGTCATTGACCTTTTGGCCTCAAAATCAATAGGGATCTTCTTCAAGTCATAAAGCGTTATTGTACGAAATCTTAAGGGTTTTCAGATTCTAGTATACAGTCTGGAAACGAAAGTGTGACAGACAGAATGACAGACGGACGGAAGTGGGCCCAAATAAATACCCCCTATCACTTTGGCTACAGGCGAGGAACAGAATAATAGGTACTGACTGATCCTTCGCTAAACACTCAGTTTTTAGAAGTGAGAGCCGCAGATCTTTCGGATGAGACATTTCAAAAACAAGGTCCGGAGTAATGGAAGGCGTGGCACATTAAAAACTATATCACTGCTACAGCCCTGCGCCTTATAAAAATGTATATTGGTTTGCATTTATTGTACTTCACCTATACAGTTGCGCTGATGCCTTGATATGAGTGAAAAATCCAAGTGACCCAAAACAAACCAGCAAATATTAAACGTATCCTACTAAATAAATGGCATCTTCGCAAGCCAAGGGTTTTCGGTCCACTCCGCTCCCCATATGGCTTGCGAAAATGATGAATGGGGAAAGATGAAAAGTAAAGTACTCTTTACATCTTCAAAAGGTCTCTGTTTTGAATTTCATTCAGATTCTATGCATATANTGTAAAGTACTCTTTACATCTTCAAAATAGTCTCTATTTTGAATTTCATTCAGATTCTATGCATATATGTACAATGTACTTTAACCTTGACTAGCCGCGTCCGACCATAGATAAGCATTCCTGTGACCCATTAATCACACACCGATGACAACATGAGGTTTGGGTTTTGCATAGTCGTGTTCCTCCTGTCTGCACACTCTTCGTCCAGCACCCCTTCCACACCGGTTTATCCAGTCAACGGGCCCCCCTGTTTGAAGACAGATTCTCACTCGCCGAATGGAATGACACGATAGACCTTTTCAAGGAGATTGGGGGAGATACGATTTGGAAGAAAGCACCACGGATGGTCCGCCGCTCGATAAAGGAGTTGCAGGACGATCCTGTGTTCAAGAACTGTGTGGATGGCGGAAAAGATTGTTTTACGCAGGCGCAACAAGAACTAACGAGCAAGGGTCTAAAGATTTTGTCGTTTGCAAGTTATCAGAACGAAGAGGCATATTCAGGAGCATTACGATGCCCGCAGTATGACAAAAAGATAAATACAACTGATCAGTCTTTCTTCAGAGTGGTGCTACCTGCAGACAAAGTAAGGTAAACTACACCTCTTTTAATCATTATTTGACATTGCATAATGATATCGATGGGTAAGGTGAACATGGCACAAAAATGACAGGGGTTCGTTATTTGCAGCTTCCAGTGCAACATGTCTCGAGGAGAAAATGTTGTCGTCCTGTTCACTTCTTTGTCGGGACCCGATCCAAATCAACTTTTATTGGAAAGCGCTGCTGTAAGGAACTTCTCGGTGTATTTGGGGATACCGCGCATGCCCAGACTGTCTGAACAAAAAGTTGATGATGAATTAATAAATGCATATTATGGATGGGTCGGTAGAGTCCTAATGGATCATAAGAGCAGGTACAGTACGATGATGTTTGGAGGTTCCACTACCGCCATTCAAAATGGAAGACCAAGAGAGAAAGAAATTCCCTACAATGCTGTCGTGGGATACTACATTTCTGATGAGGTCAGTCTTGGAAACCCAAATAGGAACATCCTTTCTGCATACTATGAGTTGTCTTCATTGGTCAGAAACTTTGTCAAAAAGAAAACAGCAGTCGCTCCATCGGTGGACTTGACGAAATTTGGATCAAACAAAACCATAGACGACCACGTGCAAGGACTGAGACTTCTGGCAAAGACTTCCGTTAATGTTATTGCTGTTAACGAAGGACGGGGTTACGGAAAGGCTCCATACTATTGGCCCACACAAGAAGGGCTATCCGTGTCCCAAATTGATCCCTTGTTAAACAGAGTCTTGAGTCGAATAAACCCTAACTGGAAGGACAATGGCACATTTCAAGATGGTTTACATGGTAGTGTTCACGAGGTATGTAAAATATGCAGGAGATGTATTGAGTTCCTCAGACATCAGGGAAAACTGATCAAAAACAGGAAAAACACCTCACCCTACCTAGAAAAATATCATTTTCTGTCACTTTTGATCAAATACAGAGCGTTTCATTTTTTTTTTAAATTGAGTAAATCAGAGGATGGCCTCCTTTCAGAGGACATCCTCTGATTTACTCAATTAAAAAAAAAATGAAACGCTCTGTATTTGATCAAAAGTGACAGAAAATGATATTTTTCTAGGTAGGTGGAGTGTTTTCCTCCTTTTTGATCCAGTTTCCTCTGATTTCTGAGGAACTCAATCACATCCCTGCATATTTTACATACCTCAGTGAACACTACCTGTAAACCATCTCTGAAATGTGCCATTGTCCTTCCAGTTAGGGTTTATTCGACTCAAGACTCTG
>CAJDSM010000124.1:20736-31497 GCA_903981925.1 Ostrea lurida
GAGGAAAAATCACACCCCTGAATATGTCAGTGAAACCAATACTTGCGATGGAATACTTTATGTAGTGATATAAATGTTACTATGAACACCTTCTTCTTCTGCAGCTGTTTCGCGCTTTAGGGAACGAGACATCACTCCTCAACCAAAATGGCTCTCAGTTTGAACTCTGGTTGGGTGTAGACGCTTTTGATGACATTGATGATGATCCGTGTGTTTCCAAACAGAAAGAACATACCGCTATGGACACAATAGACAAGCCTAGAATGGACCTCGCATTAGCACATGCGGGGTTTACCGTGCATAAAGTAGTGGCGTTTTCCTGGGACCCCTATTTCACTTGCACCACGAAAAAATCGAAGACTTCTCTGGCAGATGCTATCCTGAATGACCATGGTCGTCCCTTAATGGTAGACTGTCGCTTCCATTCGTCTTTTAACCGTTCTGTAGTAATACTTGGGATCAACCTCTTGGCCTTGCAACAGGGCTTCAATGTAAGTCATGCTAAGCGTATTGAACTCTCTATACAAGCTGCGTTAGATCGCATTAATTTTACTAAAAGTAAGACAACCATCATTTTCAATGTTCTCGTCCAGTTTCCAACCCTCTGCTAATATATTGATAGGGAATACCATACTTCAATAAATAATATATTTATCTTATTTACACAAACTTGACTGCAGTGCTATATATAACGTCTAATTCATGAAAACCACCCACACAATGCCCAAATTTTAAAGAAGTAGAATATTTTCTTGATACTTTACCACACATCAAGATTTTTTTTTAAATCTTTAAAATAGGGCATGAAAACGTCTTTATTTTCTTTATAAAGGTACATACATAGATGGAATTTGAAATTATCAACTTATAGTCTTTTTTTTTTAATATCAGTTGACTGTTCGCTTGTCTCTTCTTAAAGACCTTTTAAGTTTAGCATACAGGCAAGAACAGATCCTTAGCACCCTTGCTTGTCGTAAGAGGCGACTAAATGAGACGTACGGTCCTTCGGATTAGGTAAAAACAGAGGTCAAGTGTCACAGCAGGTGTGGCACAATACAGATCCCTCCCTGCTCAAAGGCCCGGGCTCAAAGGTCACGAGTGCCTAAATTTTGCAGCCCTTCACCGGCAATGATAACATCATATGAGCGAAATATTCTCAAGTGGGACGTAAAACAATAAATCTCTAAAAGAGGGCATGCAAGATCCTCATAAAGGTCCAAACATAGATTGGCTCTGAAATTAGCAACTTATAGCGTTAGTCCTTTGAATGTTCGCTTGTCTCTTCTTAAAGACCTTTTAAGTGTAGGACATAACACTGAGAAGTTGCAGGTGGTTGAAAACTGAAAGAAAAGGCCTTCCAGATGGACTAAGTGGAATCTTAGGAAAGTTAATGGTCTTAATAAATGCGTTTATTTCACGTAGATTGATTGGCCAGACAGAGATGGAAACCGCCACTCGTCTAACGTGTATGGCTACTACTTTGAGTCGGATTACGGGCTTGACCACGGACTGATTCCCACCATAATATACACACAGACGTACGACGCCTACAACGTCTTTGACCTTGCAGACAAAGGTCACGTGGTTGTAAAGGCTGGAGGAGCACACAATAATTGTATATTCGAGTTTGATTTCACGCGAGAGTCTAAACAAACGGATACGGAGCATTAAATAGTGTTTTCTTTTGTCTTCCACTAATTAGTCCCATACGGGTTTGTAACCGGGGGGCACAATAGCTTTCTTCTTTTGTGTCTGTCCCTCTGTCTTCCTGTCCTCATTGGTTTTTCGCACTTTTTCTTACTGCTTGCTGATATTCATTTGATATTTGGTACATTCCTTTGACATACCAAGTGACAGATCAAGTTCGAGTTTGGTTTTGATCCATAAATATTTATTTCTCACTGATTTATGGCCCCTTGGACTTAGAAAAATTTAATAAATTTACAGTCTTCCTCGCCTTTTCTCTCACTGTTTCAGATATTCAATTTTGATTATTTGGTACATTGCTTTGCACATACAAAAGTTTACAGATCAAGTTCAAGTTTGGATTTCTTACTGAGTTATTGGCCCTTGGAATTAAAAAAAAATAAATATTATCAGTTTTTCCGCACTTTTTTTTCTCACTGCTTGCAGATATTCAATTTGATATTTGATACATTGGGTCCTTTGCCATACCAAGTTACACATCAAAATCGAATTTGGAATTTAGATCTATTCATTTTTTCCACGTAAGTTCACAGCCCTTGTCCTATCCTGGCTCACCAATATTCCCCTTTAAATAAGTATATATGATATGCCTACATAATGAAATCAGAATATTGTTGCGGTCAATAATTTGTGTAACCGGTAGGGGACTATGTATTGATGTGCAATTTTCGCAGAATGCTTGCTTTACACCGAAGTTCACAGTAACTATGTCACGGTCTCCATCCTACATAGGATAAACATATGCACGTCATTACCTACACTTATCTAGCGTCATATTGTACATTTCGTATTTACCGGGTGGCAGCATGTAAAGTCTTTATTTACACCCAATGGCAGTAAATACAAAATAGTTGTCATATTGCAATTTTTTGTTTAAAATTTACAATATATGACAAAAGATCGGGTATTTTCGTATATAATCTATCGTGTTTAATGTGAAGAATTTGTGTTTCGCTCCATCAGTCCCGATATTAAAAGCTACGACCTTTCTCGCAAGAACAATAGCCTTTTTTTTTTTGGAAATTACAGTACTTCAAACACCTAAATGCATGTATATTATGTATACATATTGGTATCGCAATACACAGCACAACCGAGAAATCGTGTAGGAATGTAGATAATTCAATTTCTTCATCAAGCATTCTAGTAAAGAGTTTTCTTAATATATTTTGAATATAGAGAGCCAAAATAATGCCCCATTCCCAAAGCTAAAAAGCACGTATTGTCCCTAATTTTTGCTTTAAAATTCGGAAACGAATGAAATCCTGCAAATCGTTTAGGAGGTGTTGATGACAACGCACTGATACATTGGTGAAAAATGCCCAAGTCCAAACGTTCATATCTTGTACATAAATTGTCCAAAATAAAATTCCTGACAACATGCACATCTCCATTATGTAATCTAACACTCCACAAAGTTTCATTAAAACCCTGCAAGTCATTCAGGAGGAGTTGTGGACAATGCATTGAGGCACTCGTTGGTGAAAAATGCCTAAGTCCAAACGTTCATATTTTCTACATAAATTGTCCCATATGAATTTCCTGACAGCATGCACATCTCCATTATGTAATCTAACACTCCACAAAGTTTCATTAAAACCCTGCAAGTCATTCAGGAGGAGTTGTGGACAACATACTTCGGAGACAGACAGACAGACAGAGTGAAACCTATATATATACCCCCTCCCCAAACTTCGTTTGCGGGGGTTGGGGGGGGGGGTATAAAAATACATGCACAGTATCTGCGGTGTTTCCACTAACATGGTGAAAATCCTATATTGCAACTGTGTGAGCATCTATCACCAAGAATATAGTAAGACAAGCAAAGAAATCGGTGAATTTTCCGACACAAAGTTTATTGAACCACTGACTACAGGAGATCTAATGATTTGACACAAGTTTGTGACCAGTTTGAATTTGAAAAGTGGGTCGCCATGGCGATATTACTACACCAGTGACATCACTGTTAAAAGATCACCTGGGAATAAGCCCTTTGACCTTACAATTAATGACGAAACTGTGGTTTGCCTTATCAACATTGCATTGTATGCATTACATAGTAGGTCTGTGGTTGATTTCTATATTACAATCATAAAACAAAAACTAAAACGAAACAATATTCAACAATAACAACCATAGCGATAACCTAGAGCGGGGCCACGGTGAAGTTCCCTCAGGGGGCCACGATGTAGTTCCCTCAGATCCCTTTTAGGATTTATGCATCAAACAGTTAACAGTATTTGAGATTCTTTGATAAATAGCTGTTCAGCTGGAATTACGTCTAGGAATGGATTTCAATGTTTGATCAAAACATGAATAAAATAAATAACAAGAGGTGGATATTTACATCAAATAAAAAAAGAAAGCACAACACTCTGTACCCTTACAATAAAATGCCATTATTTCTTGTAAAGTAGAACCAAAAAATGGATTTCCTGAATTAAACATGGAACGCTTGTCAGCTTTTGATGGAATGTACAGAAAAAAATGTCCAATATGTACAGAGCTCGAGGTGAGACAAGAAGATGAACACTACAAGAACACATAACAGAAACAATTCTTAAGTAGTATTTCTCTTACCAAGTTCGAATCTCAGTCAAAAGTGACCTTGAATCACACCAAGGTGTAATATACTTAAATTGGGTCATTTAAGTTCGAAAAAAAAAATGTTTCTTTGAAAATTAACAATCTGACACACTAGCTTTTGTGAAATACTTTTTTTAAAAGAAACTTTCGTTTGTGTTAAATGTCTGATAATCGTAAATCATTACTTGTCAGGAAGTTTTTATGATTGATTTTCTATATAACATTAAAAATTTATTTTTACATACAGTGGAAAATAAAATCGGTACAGAATTTAGTGAGTTACCAGCACACCTTACTAAAAATTCTCATCTATCACAGAAACATATTCATTTAAACCGGTTCTACAATTCAACAACCTGATGATAAATCTACCACAACCACTAGTTACCTGTTTTCCTCTCCAGTAAAATATGTACACCAATTTTTATTTTTAAATTTCTTAATTGAATAGGTATTACAACCACAATTTCTAAATTAGCTTCAAAACACATTTCATCACAAGTTGTGCTTATTTCAAAAAGATTTACTTTATCAACACAAAAATTAAAATCGATGCGAGTACAAATAGATTTTGTTTTACACCTGGTTGTTAAATGATTTTGTACTTTACAAGTTAACCATGCTTGTAAAATAGCTTAGCATCAAGTGAGTGACTGAATTAATAACATAGTACATATATCACAATACAATGTATACACATAAACCCATTTCAGAATATTATGATATTGCACAAAAAATATAGGAAGAGTTATCCTTCCTTTGTTTTCTACTCGATTTCTCAAATTTCACAGGAGAACTGTTTTAACAAGGTCAGATCTGAGATGCCAGAACCTATTAATAATGATGGACAATTCTGTTGACATATGAAATATCCACAACTATATGCTACATAGAGAAAACACGATCACTTTTTTTAACAGCGAAAAAATGATGATGGAAAGTCTGTTACAAAGTAAACAATCGTGTCGCTGCTGCGTGACGTGTTGGGTCTTTTAGCTTTTCTCGGGCACTTCCTGTAGAGTGTGCCACTGAGCGATTGGTCGCCGAGGGTTGGCCAGCATGTCGCTCCAGTGCCGAAGCTCCGTTCCGCTCGAGTTGCATCCCAAGATCACACGCCCGATTGGTTCCGAGGTTCCTATTCTGTCATAATCGACCACTGTGATGTACAGCTGAACTTTCTACACCAACGAAACAAAATGACTCTAAATTCATAATACTAGTACACNCAGCTGAACTTTCTACACCAACGAAACAAAACAACTCTATATTCATAATACATGGAAATTCTAATTTAGGTAATTCATGTACATTATAGTTTTGACAGTCCTGAAACTCTTTTAAAAAATAAAGCTTTTCAGCTTTTTATCTTCTACTTAGTGAGAATATCTAAATTGCAATTGTGATAAGATAAGTACACATAAAAATATAAAAACTTCAAGAAAATAAGTTACACCACAAAGAATAATTATTCAAAAGAGATAATTAAAAGATGTAAACAGCAGAATCATTTAATACCATAATTGATCAAACTAGATACAAAAATATCAAAAGATATGCAAGTTCAAATTTGTACAATAATAGGTGAAAGTACACGTACACAAATTGAACACATGCTAGGAAACACAAAAGCTAACAAATACACACAAAATACTACAACATGCACTTTACCTCAAGGCCACGCCCACCAAGCATTGCCCCGCCCCTTAGGGGTGTCCACTAAGAGGAAGGCAAGCGTGCATCCGATTCCAGTAAAACAACTGTTTAGACAATGCCATGACTTTGTTGACTAAAATCTACTCACCCGCTCTAAACATTTCGATTGTTCCTATTGTATATGATCTGCTTGATTTGTAGATTGGTTATAAAAGCAACTACAATTTGTTACCAGTGTTAATAGCATTCCTGAAAATTTCTGGCTGTGTCCTTAGAATAGTTTAAATGCTAGAGTCCTTTCACAACTTATTCTTGATCAATCGTACAGTCCTGTTTGACTCGTAACTGACCAGCCACTAATTTTAAAGGATATATATACACAGTACGTACACTATGCACAAACTACAATACTAGCACCCGACAATTACATAGTCTACCACTCACAATGACACCACTCAGTACAACCCTGTGATCAGCTACTACAAATATCACAGCTAGAAAAGCGTGGTAGGTAGTTTTTTCTGTAACATAAGCACTGGGTTAGGTTTGACGATAAAGCCAAAACTGTTCACAGAAATTATACCACTCTCATCAGTGTCCTGAAAACATATTGGAACAGACCTGTAGGAAAGATGCAGAAAGCAGCCCTCCAACCCACCCCTCAACTTTTTCTGCCCCTCTACCCACCCATCCCTCAACTTTTCAGTATCCCCACCCCTAAACTTTCAGTACCACACAACTTTCATGCCCCCTCCCCACCACCCCCAACTTTCAGTACCATTCCCCTCCCCACCCACCTCAACTTTTCATTCCCCTCCCCCACCCATCCCTCAACTTTTCAAGTACCACCCCTCCCCACACCATCCCTCAACTTTCAGTACCTCAGTCCCCCACCCACCCATCCCTTAAACTTTTCATGTCCCCTCCCACCCACCCCATAACTTTTCAGTACGACCACCCTCCAACTTTCAGTACCATTCCCCTCTCCCACCCGTCCCTAACTTTTCAGTGCACCCCTCCCACCACCCCTCAATCTTTTCAAGAGCTTTTCAGAGCCCAATTCCCCTTAACTTTCAGTACCTCCCGACCCCAACTCACCCCTCAGTACCAGACAATGTATTTGTTCTCATTTTGTTTAAAAAAGATGAGTGAAAAGGAAAGTTGACACTCTCCATTCCCGGGTCCCCATTACATTCCCTTCATCAGTGAATTCTTTCTGTGAACAGTTGATGTTAATTAAACAATATGGATTGACTATTCTTTGGCTGCATTACATACTCTACTATCAAGAACCATAATCGGGGAGAATATTAGCCATACTCAGTACAAACAACAACTTGGCAGGGGATTTAGACTTTGGGGGGAACAAGACATACAGCTGTACACCACCATATTGGAGCTACATGTAGTTAATATAGACAAAACAGCACTACTTATAGTTATAAACATGGCTGCCACTGGCTGGTGGCCTAAACTGGTACCTGTATCTGCTCAAATGGCACCTCGAAAGTGAATGACTCATTATAGTAGGGGTTTAGAGTGCACTTCTTGATGGTGGTTTTCTTCTTCTTGACGCGTTTCCCATTTAACATCATAGAGATCTTAACATACGGATCTGATCAAACAAAAACAGTGAAAAAGGTGAAACATCATAATAAATAAAGATAATCCATAAGCCACCAAATACTTGGCATGCATGCAAGGTTTAGCTTCTTCAGCAAAATGGCCAACATTTCACAAAAGAATGAAGTTCTGAGTATGTGGATCCAACAGTATATTACGAAGTTTAATTCAATTTTAAATTTGATACAGAACAAATTCAAACATTTCCCATTTACGCTTGTGATTGTTGGCCATCTTGCTGAGAAACTATAGTTACAAAAAAGTAAATATTTGACACCAAGAGAAGTAAAAAATCCAAAAATGAATTCCTGGATTCCAAGCAGATACCTGAATCTGCTCAAAGGGAACCTCAAATGAGAAGGACTCATTAAAGTAAGGGTTGAGGGTATTTTTCTTAATGGTTGTTTTCTTTTTCTTCAGGCGTTTGTTGCCCTGATAAAGAGCAATTTTCACATAGGGATCTGTTGAAAACAGAAGTACAGTGCTAAAGTCAAGTCCTGATTTTCTTAATTAAAAAAATGTGTTAAAAAATCTTCGTCAGTTTTACTTTGTCTACTGATCCTTAAACAGATTGATGATGACCATCAACAGTAATTAGCAGAATATCGTGATTATAAAATTTCCTAAATTTTATTCAATGAATGATAAAAACCCCACAAATCTCAAAAAACAACTGATACATGTGCACTGTCGCCGTAAAACATTTATCCATAGGGTCATAATTACATCATAGGTTTGTTCTGACTGCACAATACTGTAAAATCATTTGAATTCGTGGGGGCCAAATTTTCATGGACTGCTGAATTTTCTTGGGGTTCGTGGGGACGTAATTTTTTGTAAGAAGATAACTCTGGTAACTGTGGTTTCATCAATATTCGTGGCACAAATTTTCGTGGATCAGGCAAAAAATCACTTGTTCGTGGATACGTAAATTCCGTGAATGAGGCCCACCGTGAAAAAAAAAACTTCTCACAATTGGTTCATCAATCTATCTCTTCCGTTCCGGTACTGGACACTATTGTGTATTTTCTACCAGCGTATGGGGTGGGCAGGAAAACTTATTTACAGGTGATAAGATTAAAAATAATAATATATTGTATAT
Source organism: Ostrea lurida (assembly GCA_903981925.1). Lineage (NCBI taxonomy): Eukaryota > Metazoa > Mollusca > Bivalvia > Ostreida > Ostreidae > Ostrea > Ostrea lurida. The sequence continues at coordinate 29,408 of CAJDSM010000124.1, forward strand.
ATATAATATATTATATTAATAATAAATCGAACGTACGATAGTAATTTCATAAAATTTTTAACTTTATTCGGCGATTGTATCTTCCGACGAATTAAAAACGCGATTTCTACTTTCGATCATTGGTCTTGAGCCGTTTTAAACCGCAAGGGAATAATTCGTTTTGTCACGCACGATCAGCATGCAGGGTAATTTAACAATCATATTAAGTTGTTGTTTAAGCAAAAATCAAGGATCCATGAATTGGGAGCGTGGTTCAAAGGTGTGAATTTCGACACTAAATTTTGAAGATGTTCTTAGAATTCAGGTGTAAAAAATCTACCCACTCGGCGCCCCATTGTAATTGTGTTCAGGAGAGTGAAAATTAGTTCCGAATTGCGAAAGTATATTGGTACCAGGTGGTATGGCTTCGTACATGGTAATTTACATCGTGGTTGATTAGAAAAGTAAATTATTGAACTTATATTTTTTTTTTTTTTATATGTTATTGATTTTATGCGGATTCTGTTACGAGTTTGGTGTTTTGATCAGAAGTTTTTCTGTTTTGCTTCGTCTTGTCCGACGTGAGCGGCAGTCAAATTACAGTAAATGAACTTTTTTCCGGTTAAACTTATGTGATATCTTTCCAGTATGCCCACACGCTTTTAAGCTATGAGGACTCGCGCTTTTTTTTCAACGCGAATCTCCGCAGTAAGTACCCGCGGCGTGAGATCGGAGATTGCGTGAAAAAGCGCGAGTCTCATGCCAAAAGCGTGGAACTGGGAGTATCACATAGTTTACCGGAAAGTTCATTACTTTGTATGATCGCTCACGGTCGTGGACAATGACGAAGCAAGAACAGAAATTCTATGCAGAAACACCAAACGATCGTTGAACATTGAATTCGTGGTTGCGTCATTCAAAAGTTGATACTGATGTTTTTGTTTATGCATTTTGTGTATTCATTTATTGATTGGGATGTTTGTATTTTATGGAGTTCAAAGTGATTTGGACATTAAGATAGTGCTCAGGGAGACCTCCATGACGAGGACTCCATTAAGTAAGGGTTGAAGGGTATTTTTTCTTAAAAAGGGTTGTTTTCTTTTTCTTTCAGGCGTTTGTTGCCCTGATAAAGAGCAATTTTCACATAGGGAATCTGTATGAAAGAAGTAAATAACGGTGTGTGCTGGGTATTGTGGGCATTGTTTTTCTATGCGGGTTTCCGCGTCGCCGGGGCATGGAGATGCGTTTGACGCGGCGAGTCTCATGCCAAAAGCGTGGGATACTGGGAGTAAATCACATAATTTACCCGGAAAAAAGTTTCATATACTTGTAGTTGATCGCCCGGTCGTGGCCAATGAACGAAGAAGAACAGGAAAACTTCTATCAGAAACACCGAAACTTCGGTTGAACATTTGAATCGTGGTTGGCGGTCAATCAAACGAAATCCACGAAATTGGTGTTCAACGAATAATGATGAAACCACAGTATGTTTGCTTTTGTCTGTATTTGTTGAGGATGTACATTTGTAAATTCGTGGATGAAGGGTACCCACTAATTTCACGAAAATTGAGCCACCACGAATTCTAATGATTCAACAGCAATTCCATGGATTCACATTTACAGTTTATTTTGCATTATCTTAAATCAATGGATTCACATTTACAGTTTTGCATGATCTTAATTTAATGGATTCACATTTACAGTATATTTTGGATAATCTTAATTATAATGAATTCACATTTACAGTATATTTTGCATGATAACAATTCCATGGATTCACATCATACAATCATGATTCCATGGATTCACATTTACAGTTTATTCCATACAATCATGATTCCATTGGATTTACATTAAATTTACAGTTTATTTTGCTCAATTATAATTCCATGAGCTTACATTTCTAACATTTTCAGTTTAATCCATGGGATACCACAATTCTGCAAATGTGCATGTGTAGCGAATCCACGATAATTTTCAATTCCTTCATCGATGAAACCAATCTCAAGTTATTGGTACATATGTACGTTACACACCGTACAGAATTTCTGGTGAACTAATGTATTTTGACATGTACTATATACATGTATATGGAAGACGAAAAACTAGTA
>CAJDSM010000125.1:8610-38922 GCA_903981925.1 Ostrea lurida
AGATCTAACAATTCTATCTCACCAATTGCTAAATCGCCACGTTCTCCAACACCTACTCCGTCTGAGACACCAAAAAACAAAAAGAAGACAGAAAACAACCTTGCGAACATATAAGGAATGTATTACGATCATTGCAAATGGCTTGCCATCAATACGATTGGCTTAAGAATGCATATGAATCATTTACGATTGCATTGAGAATTTCAATTCCTTGCGAATTTTAGGAGCACGTTTCTAATATTCGTTAAAACTCACGAATAACCACGATTACTAAAGAGTGAGTACGAATGTTTAGCGATAGCTATACGATCATTGCGAGTGAGCGGCGAATGACATTCTTATGACAATCGCAAGGATATTCGGCATAGTGTGAGAGCAGTATTATACTTGATCAGGCATCGCTGCTGGAAAAAATATTTTTCGAAACATAGCACAATGGATGCACCAAAATTTGTAACACATTTCCATTATACTCCTGAGTGGATATCACTGCTGGTGGACCGACTGTCCCCGAGGATAAGCCCAGTTAGACACTATCTTGCTATCTCGATTTACTACAAAATATAATTCCATATGACGTTGCAAAACATTTGAAATTTCTGAAACGTAGGAGTATCTCCCTCATGCTCTTATGCTCTTCTAATTTATTGGCTTCTGATTTCAGATTAACATTTTTAGGCCTTTCCTGTAATACTTTGTTATTGTCTTTGAATCAATGATGGGGAATTATTTTTCGAAATGTGGCACATACGATACACCAAACTTAGTATAACTAATGTTTTCCCTGTTCGTTATCTTCACCTTTCCATTCTTTGTTAGGTTTGTTGCAACGTAAGACCGGATTCGTGCCTCCAATACACGAAAGAAACACTTTACCAACTGAGATACAGTAGGAAATTAAATCTATTTCCTGCATGATTGCAAAACAACTTTATGATGTCTTCAAAACAAACTCCCATGATAATTTTAGTTGCACAATCCTACAGGAAATTCATGTAAGCGAACAATATTTCATAGGTTTGTAAATCAGTTCTATGAGGATTTTAGTAATTCCTAAGGAAATAAAATTTTAATGGAGAATTGAATTTCCTAAAGCAAAAAGAAGTTCTTCAAGATTTTATCCCTCCAAAAAAATAAACTTTTTGTATAAGTTTATTTTTTAGAAGTTCCTACAATATGACCTGATTTTTTCTTGCAGATATTAAAAGTCCCTAAAGGACACCACAGAATCTGACAGATCTGCTTCATATTTGGATATTTTACTTAACATTGACTCTAATGGCAGACTGACAACTACACTATATGATAAGCGTGGTGACTTTAACTTTGCAATCGTCAACTTTCCCTTTTTATGTAGTAATATACCACTATCACCTGCTTATGGTGTGTATATCTCACAGTTGATTCGATACGCAAGAGCATGCTATGCGTATGCGGATTTTTTAAAGCGAGGCCAACTACTAACAAAAAAGTTGAAGTTGCAGGGTTATAACGAATCTCGTTTAAAGTCATAATTTCGCAAATTCTACGGTCGCTATAATGACCTTGTTTGCGATTACAAAGTATCACTAAGTCATATGTTGACTGATTTGTTTCATACTATTTGTTAGACTGTCATTTTCTTACTAGATTTGACTACGGGTAATCCCGTTTACTTTATTTCGACTAAGGGCTCACGGCGGGTGTGACCGGTCAGCAGAGGATGCTTACTCCTCCATGCCACCTCCTCCTACCTTCGCTTTGTCGGAGGTCCGTGTTGCCCAACACTCGATTTTGTATATGTTTTTTGGATTATGATTACGTTTAACACGATGTTACCTTCGCCTATTTGTGTTTGCAACCATAGTAAATTCGAATAAGAAATTTAGATGTAAAGGCAAAGATAACGAACAGTAATCAATCTCGTAAGTCAAAATAGAATACAAAAACAGGAGTTGGGAAAACACAGACCCCTGGACACACCAGGGGTGGAATCGGGTGCTCAGGAGGATTAAGCTTCCCCTGTCGACTAGTCACACCCGCCGTGAGCATAGTGTCTTGATCGGGTTAACGGAGTAATCCGTAGTGAAATCAGTGTGTGAAAAACGGCTTAACAATTGCTATGAAACACATCAGACAGCATTTGGCCCAATGGCAGGTCATACTGGCAAACGAAATCATTCTAAGGACCATAGAATTTGCGAAATGCTGCTTTTAAACGTGACTGTTGAAACTCGATTTTGTATATGTTTTTTTTTTATTATGATTACGTTTAACACGATGTTACCTTCGCCTATTTGTATTGAGAAAAACGGAGCCAAAAAGACCAAATCTGCGTTGGTCAATACTTGTTTTCTTTTGTTATCTCTTCTTTTCATTGAACGGATATGGTTTGTTTGTATTATGTTTTATCTCCCGATTGAGAAATTCTACATGCCGATGGGTAAAACGCTTACATTATGTCCAAAAATATCATCTACATTATGTATATGCAATATAGCGCTCTTTCACAAATGTAGAAAATTCAGGGTTATTGGGATTAATTGTTATCTCAAACGTGTCTTTCTTAATATCGAAGGTTATTGTTATTAAGCAAGTTTATCTTGTACCGGCTGACATGAACAGAAATAACTGTTCCATACCTTTATCGCTATCAATGCCAGCATGTGATATGCATACAATCCGCGATATGTCATCCAGACGTGGGCAGATGTATCAGAGAAAGCGTTTGAACAACTAATGTTTTTAAAAAATTTAAGCCTAAGTATCAAATTTTTATTCATTAAATGGGATTTGAATGCATGCAATATGACCTTGGACTCCTTGGGAAGAGGTTGATACAATGTACTAAAATTCTGTCAGAGACTACTGAACTCTTTATGCTCTATATTAAAGTTGAAATCATAAAAATAATGAAAAATGAACTTTAAACAATATAATTTTTAACTTTTCGGGGAGAAATGTCTACATGCAATTTTTGTGGATGTGTGTCTTTTCAATGCTTAATTACTTTATAAAATATGTTCCATGTGAAAAGATGAAGATCAAATCAGCGTGTAAAGGTGTATGAAACATGCCAAACAACTCATTGACAGACCATATTGTTTAATCAGAACGTTATAACGGGGTACTTTTAAAATGCGAAACAAAACATACTGAAACGAAACGAAACATACCGAAACGGAACGAAACCTGTCGAAACAAAAGGGTTTATGAACAACGGAAACAGAGAGATCGGAAATTCATGCTCAGAATCCACCGTTGATTGTGGTTTATAATTTTAAAAAATCATCATAACATATTACGACAAATATTAAGCAAGCGCATGTGGATGCCACCATCTTTCCCGGCTTTGTCAATTTCTGACACCCTCCCTCTGCCGATTGTAACAGAATGTGGTACAAAAAAAAACCCAACCAAAATATACTGAAAAATGCTGACTTTAAATGATACTGTTTAAACCCTTGTAACATCAAGTCTGATGTAAATCTGGAGTCAAACTGTGAAAATGTTGTGATGGACTTTGAAACATTTGAAGAAGGGAAAGTGTCAAAACTGTAGATATTGTAAAACTTTGCCGATTTTGACGTTTATAACGTCATGTAAAGTTAACTGTTTAGCTGTGGAAACACATAGTAACGTAGTTTTACGTCACGACCAAACGTTCAATAGATGAAGAAAGAGAAACAAGTTGACCGACATATTTCATCAAGCACAAAGCTGTTCTCATATTACGTATTTTAGTTGTTTTATCAACAGTCTTGAAAGCGTCTTGTTAGCTTGTAATTCACAACTTTATTAAAAATGTGTGTCCAGGGGTTCGTGTTTGCCCAACTCATGTTTTTGTATTCTATTTACCAGATTGGTCACTGTTCATTATCTTTGCCTTTACATTGATCTGTAATTGTGTTAGACACGTGTAACTAACAAACGTTTGTTGTGGACAATTGTGACCATAGAACCTTGAGAAGTTGATAACATAATTAAGTATTGTCTTACTATGTGGGTCGGTCATATCATGAACTTCACCTTAGTTATCCGTTTCTAAATTCTATTTCATGCATATACACATAGGACAATTAGCATATCATTACATATAGGAACAAAATAAATTCTATTGTCACCAAGAGTGGTAAAACACAGGTCAATAGGAGCAGAAAGAAACAGCTGATACCACACAGTGCAATATTGTTTGTATGTACTTACATAAGCTGTAAGGTCCTCCAAAACAACATGACCCAAAAACCAGCCTGGCCCTTGTCTACCAGATTTCATCCAAGCTGTCTTTCTGTTTTTGTATCGGTCCACCAATACGACCCTTAATGATCCTACCCCCACCCCATTCATGTGGTACCAGAAGGATAGCGTGGTGTTACTGAGGATGTACAATTCTGGGCTTCGTATTTCAGCTGTTAGCGATGCATTGAAAAATTCATGGCCATCAATGTATAGATACTGGCCATCTGCAATATTACGTGTAAGCATAGAGTAACAATCTGTGAAATGCGACCGCCAACACATATTATAGTCGTAGTAGTTCATTCAAATCTTACTGAAACGGTTTGTAATTAACAGGATAAAGACTTGTCCATTATCATGGAGGTGTAAGATGCTTTATGGCTCAATTATGTGCGCTTCTAATAAAGTTTTACAGATATCCCAAATCAACTCTAATAGTATCATATTGTACCAACAAAGAAATTGTCGATTCATGTATTGTACATTTTGAATAAATAAGCGTTGTGGCCCAAGTAATGTTATTTGATTACTCCAATGACTGATTCGTAATTACGAATAAAGATAAAACTTCACCTCCTGCCGGGGAGTGGTCCCCGCCGGGTCCAGAGGAAGGATCCGGTGTACTTCCTGTTCCCAGTTTCCATTGGACTAATTTGTTCGGAATAAGGTACCATTCACACAGACCGTCGTCAAAACTACACTTCAGACTCCCAACACCTGTTAGACAGAATTCAGAAGCTTTTACCAAAACCAGGAGTTGACTATCACCTGTTTTTCTCCATATATGTACTAAAGAAGCTTGTTAAGAATCCAAAACATGGAAGTTTTGAGGAGGAATAGATACAAATTACCCATGTCATAATATGCACGAAAAGAACTTTCTTTTTGCTTCTGTGTTTGACAAATGTATGTAGTAAAAGTTGCATCTACAGTTTGTATCGCCATAATGTAAAATAATAGTAGTGGCAAACTAGAATAGGTGAATCAGGAACTATATAGCTAGTGCATGTTACTCCCGTCTCATTTTCAACATTGTCAGGTACCAAAAGATGTCTAAATCTTACAAAACACATCTTGGTAAGACTTGGTGGTTGAAAATTATACTCACCAATTACTAAGCTGAGAAACAGTCCTGAAGCATACATCGTGCTCGATAAACTTGTCGCATTTTAGACATTTGGCGAGCCATCTCGTGTCGTAGGATCAGACGACCGGAGGTCATTAAAGAGTGATAAGGGGATTGATAATTTCCTCATTGTCTTTACATGGGTAAGTCCCAATTGCCTTAATGCCGTTAGGTAAAGGCGATATGCTATAATTATGATAACCTGTAGTTTGTCATGCTATTTTAGAAGGAACTACATATTTGCTACTGGTAAAATGTACGTAAGATGGTTAAGACTGACACGGATATAAAATAATAGAAAGTGAGTTGTAAATACAAATAACACACGTTGAGATTATCATTAGTATCTTCACATCGATCACCAACCCTAGGTGCATAAATCATAAAAAGCAATGAATGTCAGTTTAGGGGACACTAATGAAAGGATTACGATTGATGATTTGTGATATAAAGTGTTTAGCATATCGTAATCTTTTGAGAATAATACATGAATCTAACATTCGCGTTAAAGATAACTCTTACTGGCATTCAAATTCTAGTGATGAAGTTGTCTCTCTTTTGAAATATTTCAGGAATCGCAGAATCAATCCCCCAGAGTCCCAATGATTGAGGAAGCCCAACATATTTTTAATACCAACGCCAGAATACTTAACCCTAACCCAATAAATCAGAGTGATGTTTAAGGATAACTGAGCACAATATATGAATATTTTATATTATTAATTAGTAGCTGTATGTTGTCTAAAGCTCGATTTTTTTTAAATAATGTCAAATATCTAAATATCTTACGATTCTAAAAACTGTATTGATCCATTAAAGTCCAGAGGACACGAGCTTTCACTGTTGGCATATAACACGTACTGTGAAATGATTTTTGAAATTGACATTCTAGTTATCTAAATGCTTGATCAAAGACTCAAGACCTCAATGAAATGAGAGAGAGAGAGAGAGAGAGAGAGAGAGAGAGAGAGAGAGAGAGAGAGAGAGAGAGAGAGAGAGAGAGAGATGCACGTGGATTCACAAAACATTTTCGCCTCGTAAACTAATTTCATATGGTTATATTTGTTACATGTACGCCTACATTGTATGAACTTTTCTTTTATGAATCTTTCCGAGAAATGTAAATTAATCAATAACAAATATAATTTACATATAACCCTTTTGATAAGAGATTTTAAGGGAAATAGTGAACTATTTGTCCCACATAGACTCGTTGAGTACTGTGACAGATTATTAATTATTTTTAAACGTCAACAAAATACTTATTCATTCAAGAAATTGATGTCTGTTGTTCTAGAGTATTTACTTACGTAAATCACGCACTTCAAAGTTTGACTAATATGAGCAGATCATAAAAGTTTTGAAGTATGTAAAATGTAAAAGTAAAGATTACAAACAATGACCAATTTCCTAAGTCCGAAATAGAATATAAAACAAAAGTTGGGTAAACACTCATACCTGGAAACACCAGAAGTGGGATCAAGTGTCTGGAGTAAGCATCCCCTGTAGACCGGTCACACCCGCCGTGAGCCCATTGTTTTGGTCAGGTAAACGGAGAAATACGTAGTCAAAATCGGTGTATCAAAATCGGCTTAACAATTGCTTTGATAATTCTCAGAGAGAATTTACCCAATGACAGGTCATACTGGCAAATTAGATTGTTATAACGACTATATAATTTGCGAAGCACTTGTCTTAAGAAAATTATAGCAAAGGAAATAAGAAGATTTGTATTTTACATTTGTTTTTTTATTTGCAAATTATAAATGTTTTCGAAGGTCATGATGTCGTTACGCTATGACGTATATTATCTTAGCTTGTATATACTCTCGCCACATCTATAGTGCAGCCATATTTAGTGTGTAGTTGTCATTGGTTTGATCATTGTGTTTTTCTTTTCTCGTGTAACTGTTCTAACATTGCAAAATGTAGCTTGTATATACGTTCATCAATCTGTAGTGTAGATTTATGTTTAATTTCATTGCGTTTTTCATTTCTCGAGTACATTGTATTCCTTATAATCATACTCCGTCCTGACGAAGGGACAGGTCATCCCGAAAAATTGACAATTTAATACATATTCTGATCTTGCATCTATTCAATCTATCCGACAATAGTGTGAAATGGTATAGGATAGACTAAAGAAGTCATCTTACCTATTATAGATTTCACAAAATTTGTGAATTATAAATGCTGTATTCGTTTTCATAAGTGCAAAACCCTGCTGTTTAAGCACTTCTTGGACACAGAAAACAATGCCCACATCTATGGCCCGACTAGACGAAATTCGCAAGATTTATCACCACCTCTTCATATTCAGAACGACCATCTGTTAACATCCCATACCTTATTTCTTACAGTCATGGATTTCAAATTGCCTATTCTCGCTTTGTTGATGACCCCTGTGGCTTGTTCCATTGGGCGGTTGCAAAAAGTATCCTCTCTACAGTTTCTTGTCACCGTTAATACGACCTTTAAGTAAGTCTTCTGAATTAATTCAATGAAAACCCGCCGTTGTTAAATATCAACTGGCGTATTACTGTCATGTGTAATGAACTTCTAGAATAATGTTAGGTAAATTAAAGTGACCTGTAAATGATTTATTTGTCTGTGATAGGCTGCATGCAAAGTGTGTCTTAAGTTTTATTATACATGTATATATTTAAAAAATAAGAAAGAAAAATTATCTTGCAGTTTGTATATCAGTTATATAATGATATATTTGAAAATAAAAAAGAGCAAATTAATGTAAACGTTGGTATGTATATGAATATCAGTAACGCATTATACATTAATTAGAATGTATAAAAGCCTTAATTCTTTCATGATTGGCTTAGTTTGTCTCTGCATGTTGAAGTAGGGGGGATCTAAGATTATATTCCTATAAACTTTACTTTTTTGCAATATAATACAATAACACACATGCCCTGTTTACCACACGGAATAAATTGCTAATTCATTTTTCGTAACATTACATGTAAACCATCGTGAATTTTTAAAAATTCTTCTTGATAGGTGCTATTTTCATCTTATCTATTTTTGAATTTGTCAATCCAATGATTTAGATTAATATTTATGAAGGAAGATTTTCATTTACTTCTCATTAATAGTATCTATTGATTATGCATATGTTGAATTTTTTATAATCTAATTATATTTTAATGAACTCTATTTAGTTTGTCTTGATTGAATTGAAGAGATTCTTCAGTTTGATATTTTTCAGATAAGACGAAAAATGTCGAGAGATTTATGCTCATGCAAAATTATCTAATTAAAATGGAGTATATATGTTAACCGTGTCAAAATCTGGTAATCTTTTAAGCACATACAAAACTACATTTAGAAATATTTTTACATACACTGTACATAATCTGAAAGAATAGTTATTACCATATCAGATCTACAGTAACGTGCAATAAGTATTCGGTCACAATGGCGGCGTGTTTACGTTTGAAAACGAAAGCAAATAGAAAATGACCTTGCCCTGAGCTATTTTTGTATTGTCAGCAAGTAGAAAATTTTAAAATTAGAAATTGATCACATGGTACGTCATGTGATACTTAGTTATCGTCTGCTGTAACAATTGAGAAGTTAAAAACATTGGTCGAAAAGGAAAAGAGATGGGCTAAGATGTCAAAAAGGTCATTGTGGAGTTATTGCAGGGTAGATACAGTCGGAGAAAAATTAGCGAGATGTTGAAATTGCCCAAATCAAGCGTTATTGACGTTTGCAAAAACATTTCTGAATCGGGATCAGTTGAAAACAAACCGAGAAGTGGTCGGCCTCCGAATATCAAACCCAGGGAATAACGGAAGTTGGAGAGGATTGTGAAAACTAATCGCAGATGTTCACTATCGGATATTACTGCAAAATGTAACGAAGAGAGACAAAGTCCGGTGAGTAAAAGGACAATTCAGCACAATCTGCGCAAAAATAATTACGGGAGGAGCATAGCCAAGAAGAAACTTGTTGTCAAAGAAGTGAATCGGAAGAAACTACTTGCCTGGTGTCGGGGGAAAAGACAATGGACTGTAGAGAACTGGAAACGTGTGATATCCTCAGATGAAAGCAAAATCATGATAGGGACATGACGAAAGAGTAAGGATTTGGGAGAAAAAGACGAAGGATGGAGGCCCGATCACGTTCAACACGGCAATCCGCAAGCAAAGTACGAAGTCATGATATGGGGGTGTATTTGTTGGGGAGGGTGTTGGAACTTTAACGCCTGTGGAAGGAAATATTAATGCTGCTCAAGTATCAGGACATTTTAAGGAAAACCTGTGGCCAGTTTTAGCAAGACATTTCCCTCAAAATGGATATTTTTTTTCAGGACGACAACGCGCCCGTCCATCGAGACAGATCAACCCAAGAAATATGTGGCCAGAAACCGCATAAACTGTATAAGCTGGCCTGCCCGATCACCAGATATAAATATCATTGAAAATGTATGGCTCTACATAAAAAGAAAACTCCAATCTCTCACAGGTGCAATACAATCAAGATCTGATTTGATCGAGGAAATTCGGCGGATATGGACTGACATCACGCCTGCCTACATTCAATGTTTGTATGGCTCCATTCCGAAACGCATTCAGCAAGTAATCAGACTAAAAGGACACCTCACAAAGTATTGAATTATAAGTAATTATTTTTTTTTTTTAATTCTTATGTTCGTTTTTGTTAAAATTTCAGCGGGCAAAATATTGCTACGTTCGTCGTCAGTGTAAACACGCCGCCATTGTGACCGAATACTTTTTGCACGTTACTGTATTTAATTTAAAGCAGTTGCGAATTTGGCTCTAATGACATAAAATTTGACTTTTGATTCTGCCTCGTGAAGAAAATTAAAACATTTGAAAGTAATTGGGGGTAAGAATAAAATATTTATAGTGTAATTTTCTTTACAAACCTGTCTATCATTATATTTAAGTTTTCTGTTAACTTTTTTCATTCAATGGTTTTGAAACATCTTATACAAGATAAATCAAATGAAAGAAAAAACAGCACTTGATTGGAACAATTGTTAAATCCTCTATATAGTGCGATTGTGTACTCTAAAATCATGTTCGTTTGGTAATCATTTATGATTTGAATAGATCACGGATCACTTAAATTTTGCAACGGAAAAAGCAAAAAAAAATAAATAAATAAAAACAAACAAACAAAAAAAAAGGAAAAAGTAGAAAGAGAAAAATACATAATTAAAATTAAAAGACAACTAGATGTGGAACTTAAGATTGACTATAAGGCAGTAAAGGACATTGATTTACCCAAAGTTTACAAATGGCAGATTATTGCATCTTACAATAAATATACTGTCAACAAATCAAAGCAGTATGATTAACTAGAATTGAGTACAAAGTAGTGAAGTATAAATGCACTAACAACTCTGCATGTCCGATGCGCATAAAGTGGATATCCATGTTAAAAAGTGTATTCTAAATAAAATATGTCTTGAGCTGGAATAAATGAACATTACTTATTCTTGACATATTTTAAAATTTCAAAAATTATGAATAAAGATGAGCACGGCTGTCTGTGATGTTTACATTGAGGACTAGAGGACCTTGACACATATATGACTCGCGATCCATGCCAACAGTTTGATAGACGTTTACTTTGAGCTGTGTTGACAGTCCATTAATGCAAGAATTTTCTCGAAATTGAACAAATGAAAAATACATTTTAATGAACTAAATTCCGATATATGAATAATACGTAGTGATTGTTTATTTGAAATATGTGGCCATTTTTACACAAAATCTTACGAATATGATGAAATTTTTGTCTCTGCTCTATACTCAACTGCGTGCAACTATGCCCGGAATAAGAATGCAAATTTTTTTCAGCTGTGTGCACTTTGTTTTGCCAATTCAGAGATACATGAGTGAAAAATTATAAAAGAATTTTTAATCTTAACCGTAAGGTTTTTTTGTGAATATGGTCACTGTTCTTTGAGATTAGCATAATACGTCTAGTGAAACAGAACAGGGTAATACGAGACTAGTGACTTTAAGTCCATACAATGCACAAAGAATGAAAAGATCAAAAGTACCAATGAAGCATAGACAAGTTTTGAGCATTTTTTCAATTCTTTTCATTTTTATGTCCACAGAGCTTACCTAAGGTGTTTCTAATTTTCAAGAAAAATCTGAATATCACTTCTTAAGTTACAAGCGAGATACAACACTCACAATTCTTTGTTATGTAAACAAGGCCCGTGCCATGTTTTTGTCATATTAAATCATATATGTAGCTATTAGGTTGCTTGCATTTGAATTTTTTCAAAAAAATACTTTCTCATCAGATATGTCAGAAATGAAAAGAACATAAGTACTGTGTCATCAAATATAATTTATGGTTTTTTTTATTATTTCTTTAGTGATTGCATCGCGACCATTAAGACCCCATGGCTGAAGCCTGGATCAAAGGGAGAGAAAATCTTTGTGGGAGGGTGTGACGAGGGGCCGATGAATGTCAGTGTGGCCTCTGACGAAACAGACAGCAATTCTATGGTACATGAAAAAACTTAAATATCTCTCGTTGAAACACTTTAAAAAGAATAAGATATTGTATTACAAACCAGAAATAGACGTTCAGACATATAAAATGTTCCGTAGATTAATAAATGATAATATAATGGTGAAAATAACAAACAGTGAAAATTTCACAATAGCCACATGCTATTCAAAATTACACGGAATCCTAGACACATTAGAGGTGGACTAAGGGGCATAAGAGGAGTAAGCATTCCCTGTCGACTTGTCAAAGTCAAACCCTTGATCACGAAAGGGAGTAATTTGTAGTCAAATTCAATGTGTAAATAATGATCAAACGGGGCCATTTTTAGCATCTCCATTGTCAACTTCTTATATTTATCTACCAATAATCCATCTTCACCTGCAAATGGTGTATCTGTCTCTTAACTTTTCTGATATGCAAGAGATTGTTCTGCGTATCATCTGTTTTTAAATCGAAGGAATCGAAGGAAGCTACTTACAAACAATTCTTGTTGTAGTGGTTTTAACAGTGCCGTTTACAGGCAGCAGTTTGAAAATTCTATGGTCATTATAACAATTTAACAGTACGGCCTGCCAGTGAGTAAACTTCTGTTTGACGTGTTTCATAGCACTTGTTAAGCCGTTCTTTATGCACTGATATTGACTACGAATTACCCTGTTTACTTGATCAAGACAATGGCCTCACTGTGGGTGTAGCTGGTGGGCAGGGGATGCTTACTCCTCCTACACACCTGATCCCACCTCTGGTGTGTCCAGTGGTCTGTGCTTGTCCAACTCTTGTTTTGTTTTCTGTTTGGGACTTACAAGATTGCTCACTGTTCGTTATTTGTTGCATTTTTATGAAACACTGTAGAAAGCATATTGACTAATAACAGGTTTTCCTTGTCAATCAGATCGTTAAAACGACCATACATTTGCGAAGTGCTGATTTCAAATGAAATTGTTGAAACCCCTGTATGTAACATCAACTTATTTGTCAGTAGTATGTACGATAAATATTATTTGTAAACAAAACCTTGCCATAATCAATATTTCAGATCGTTCACCTGACTTTTTATTCGTCTGTGATACTTGATGCATCGCCTCCTACATGTCAAATCCCCTTCACGGGTTCCTATCTCTTGCCAACGGCCAAAGATTTGGGGATGTCCCTTCTTCCAAACTGTTTTACAGGAGACTCTAGGGAGGGCTATCACATGACATATTACTGGTTTAAAATATTCGATTGGAAATTCGAATGAAAATATTGTGTCTGACTGTCTCGCATAAGAAATATATTATAATTTGTCTTTGCACTGTTCATTGAATAAACGTCTATCTGATCTGCTCTGATTATTTCGTAGTCGTGGAGCTAGTTATACTTTCTCGGCGCGTGTGACCGGTCATCCGCAGAGGATGGTTACTCCTCCATGGCACCACTATCCTGCCTTCCCTTTTGTCGGAGGTCCGTGTTGCCTTACACTCAACTTTATGCATGTTTGTTTGGAATTATGATTACGTTTAAAACTATGTTAACTTCGTCTATTTATATTGCGAAACAAGTATATTGGAAAATACGTTGGAATGTTTTGTTAATGGTATTGTATTTCAGACTTACGAGATGAATCCCTGTTCATTATCTCTGTATCTATATACATGAGAAGGCGGCGCGGAATGCAGCGATATAAGACCTTAACTGGGCATTTTTTCTGCTACATATATCGAAGTCTCTTTTAAGGGGTGGATCGGTAGCTCTCTGATTTGTCTCAAATATTTTCACAAAGAGTTATGGATCTCCAGCTTTTTAAAATATTAAAATATTAATACGGACCGAAGAAAACAGAGCACCGGAATGTAAATAACAAGATATCGAACAGTGATCAATCTCGGAAGTCCTTAGTAGAACACAAAAACAAGAGTTGGGCAAACACGGACCCCTTGACACACCTGAGATGGGATCGGGTGCCTAAAAAAACTAAGCACCCCCTGTCAACCGTCCACACCCGCCGTGGTCCCATTGTCTTCATCAGGTAAACGGAGTAATCAGTAGTGAATGTCAGTGTATATAGAACGGCTAACAATTGCTATGACACACGTCAGACAGCATTTGACACATTTGTAATGGGAAACTAAATCGTTATAACAATCATACAATTTGCGAAATGTTGCCTTTAAACGTGATTGTTGACACCCCTGCAACAACTTGTTTGTAAGTAGCCAACTTTTCATATTTTTGTAGCAACATTTTTTTTATTTCTCCGATATGCAAGCGCCTGGTCTGTGTATGATGAATTTGTTTGATCGAGAAAGGCTACTTACAAACTAGTTCTTACAACCTAATATAGAGCCAAATGTTGTCTGATGTTTTTCAAGTAAGCGCTTCATTATACACTGATTATAACTATGGATTACTCCATTTAGCATTAGAAAATGGACTCAAGGCAGGTGTGACCCATCAACAGGGATGTTACTCCTAAGCACCTAATCCCACCTCTGTTGCGTCCAGGGACCCGCTTTGGTCTGGCCATTTATCTATTTTTTCTTTCATCGTATTCTGCAGATTTTATTTAATTTTTCGTGTTGTTGGTCATGGTATTATAGTGCTTTATGTAATTCTTGTATTTGGCTTTGCATCTACTATGTAAATCCTACACTTCTGGGTATCGGTTTTTGTGGATTTTAGTGCAGTTTTGTGTTTTTATTTCTCTACTGCATCATCTTGATCCTTCTGTACAACTATTTGTTTGATGGTTTTTCTCAACTAACTATCCATTGTTTGTCATTAATGCTTTCATGTCTGTGTCATTATTCTCATAATATTTGGTTAATTTAAATTCATTAATGCCTAAAATTGTATAATTTTACGTGCAACTTTAAATCGTGTGTCAGGGTGTCGACCTTGATTTTGCAAGTTTTACGAATATTTTGCCTAACTTTTAAAACAGCGTTTCAGTGTTATAACAGATTACTTCATTTTGGCCTTAACCATTGACCTTGTGGTTTTTAATTTTTTTTTCACGTATATTTAGGGGCTTTTAAAACAGTAATTGAAGCTCAACGCGATTTGTTTCGAGTTTGAACTTTTAAATTATATCATTATAATTCTATTTTCCAAATTATTTTACGTATTTTTTATCCATAAGCAGCGATTCATTCAAATCACATAATTCAACTTACAGGCGTTGTGACCGGTTGCAAGGGATGCTTACCTCTCCTAAGTACCTGATCCCACCTCTGGTATATCTGGGCACCTGTGTTTGCAAAGCTCTCATTTCTTATTCTGTTTGGAACTTGCGAGATTGATTACTGTTTCTCTGGCATATGTTTTTGCACGATACGTTTGAAGTTGCTCCTCTACAGCTGTCAATATTTTCGAGAGGGGTAAAATTAGAAGCTTGATACGTTTAGAACATTTTACTAAATCCAGCAACGTATTTTTGTAATGGTTTTTATGGCGTTTTAGAAATCATCAGAGATAGGTAATTCATATACATGCTTCCCATTGAGTGTGATATTAAATGCGTTATAACTAAAAATTATTTTGAAGAATCCATCCTTTAAAAGAGCAGTCGGAGTGTAAGTTTGATTACCAAATGTAGAGTTAATACCATTTTCGAAACAACAAAAAATGCAGTTTACTAATGAGCCTTACCAACAAAGACAATATTGTTACCAGCTTTGTCAGCTAACACGCAAAACATATTCCTCATGTCACAGAATGAAACACAGAAGGCTAAATGGTACACAATTTTGTTGTGATATGTCTAATGCAGGATTTTAATATTCTTCTTAAATGCTTTCTATCCATTCTGACAAGATATCAAGTTCTTCTTTTTCATAGTTGGTCCATCTTCTCTTATGATATTCGACATAATTCAGATTGGAGATGAATATCAATTGGTGGCATTAACATTATATTAAACGTAATCATATCCCAAAAAATATATATACAAAGTCGAGGGTAGGGCAACACAGACCTCTGACAAACGCGAAGACAGGATCAGGTGCCATGGAGGAGTAAGAATCCTCTGCTGACTGGCCATACCCGCCGTGAGCCCTTAGTCGAAATAATGTAAACGAAATTACCCGTTATGAAGTTATGTCTCCTATCTAATGACCGAGTTTCTGATGTTACATTCACTTGCACAACGTCATTACAAATTAAGTATGGTACACGTTTTCAAGATCAACTTCTAAAACTTTATCACTAAAGCTTTGAATTATTACTTGATAGCTTTCAATAGGGGATGCTTACTCGTTCGAGGCACCTGATCCCACCTTTGGTGTGTCCAGGGGTCCGTGTTTTCTCTTGTTTTGCATTATACTTGGGACTTAGGAGATTAATCTCTGTTCGTTATCTTTGCCTTGATATTTATCGAATTTATGATGAATTTTTAAAATAGCTTTCTTAAAATATCAATAATCTCTCAAGGTTGGCATACTATAGTTCTGTTTGATGTAAAAAGTTCTATCTCATCACAGCTGCTCTAGAATATAATTTTGTCCTTGCAGTATGTTCACCTGATATTCCACTCGTCGGTAATAGAAGATGCCTCTCCCCCCACCTGCATAATCCCCTTTAATGGAACATATCTTGTTCCCACGGCCAAACATCCAGGAATGTCGCTGCTTCCCAACTGTTTTGTCATGGATTCTCGAGAAGGATACCATATGACGTATTACTGGTTCAAAATCTTCGACTGGAACTTTGGATAAATATATATCGCATACAGAAAGTGTTTCGCGAGACACGATTTCGTGCGTGATTATCAAATAAAATGCATTTTTGATTATAGATGCACATGCTTTAGTACATGTATTGTAAGTTCCGATTGACTGATAGACATTGTATCAGTCCAGCAGAAACGTTAGTAAAAGTAACTCATTTCCTTAAGGTTGTAAGTACAATATCCTGGTAAACAGAAGTATATGCCAAACTATGATTCTTTTCAAACTTTTATTTGCATAGAAAATTTTGAAACGTGATGAAAGGTTGAAAGGCAGTGGGTTGTAAAAGAAAAGGGGAAAAGGCTGTTCGAATTCTCGCTCAGTTTAAGTGTTGTTAACCCAAGTTTAATCTTTCTGAGGAAATCACCGTCACCTGTCTATAGGAAGACATATATTGCGTTGAATATAAACAAATTCATATTTTATATTCATAAATCATAGTTTTTTATGCAAAGGTCAAATTCTGTAAGTAAGAGGTTTGCGCTAATAGCGTCAACATGCAAATATAAATTATGGTTGAATGAAATAAGGAAGCATAGACAAGAACTAAAAGACACAACAAGACTATATTGAACCACCCGGGTCAATGAACTGTGCACGAATTAGACAAAGATCAATCTGTCCAATTTGTTCTGTGTCATTGAACTGTGAACAGAACAATATAACTAAATGTTTCCCAATAAAAGGTATAAAGCAAATGCATAATTATTATATTTAGTATTTTAAATGATTTTTTTATCATCTTCAATAAACTCTACTGAAAATTTTTCCAGATATTACTCATCCAAAGATGACATTAATTGACATGCAAAAGTGAATATAACGATTGCATTGTTCAATCTACATGTAGTAACATTATACGGAATAAATATTAAGAGTTGTGTGTACATGTACACGGACCCTTGGATATACCATAGATTGGATCGGGTGCATAGGAGGAATGAACATCTCCTTCGAATGGTCACATCCACCGAGAGCCCTACATCTTTACTAGATAAACGGAGTAATCTGTTGTCAAACTAAATGTATAACGAACGACGTAACAATAGCATGTTGCTGCTTCAAAATGGGACGCTGACTATGGAGAAGTAAAAAATACACAGCATGAAGCATGACTAGGGAATATATGTTGGAATTATTTATGCATTTCACAAAATATGTCATGTAACTGATAACTATTAACTTATCTGATTAAACAATGTTTATGGGAAAGTGAAAGTAGCGAACAGTGATCTATCTCATAAGTCCAAACTGAATACAAAACAAGAGTTGTTCAAATAAGGACCCCTGGATATACCATAACACTACCTCCACTGAACTGTCGACGTTGTACAAGACAAGCGTCCTGGTACTGCTCCCCAACGCGACGATACACTCTATGTACAACGACCGTCACTGCTATCCAAATGAAATATGGATTCATCAGTGAACAGAATATTACCCAGTCCTGTATTCTGAATAGCAGATGTCTTCTGTACCAAGCTAGTCTAGCGATACGATGACGTAGAAGCAATATTGTGCGCACTGCTCCCGCAGACGATTACGCACATTTTTGGGGCTGATTGTTCCACTAATGCTACGAGCAGTCAATCTTGCTGTCTGGAAACTATTTCTAAGGGACGCAAGTCTAATGTGTTTGTATTTTATTTGGGACTTACGAGATTGATCACTGTCTGTTATCTTTGCCTTTACAAAACGCCGTGTCACTTCCTTGTAATGGATGAGTCACAATATAAAATAAAATAAGAAACACTCATGTTATTACTTTTTTTAAATCTCAAATATTTACTTTCTAATCTATGTTTCTTTCTGTGTTTCTTCTTTTCATGTTGTCCATGGCAGTATGTCTGGTTATCAACGATATAAAATGTAAATCAAAAATTGAATAATAATTGCGTAATTTATTATAAAAACAACATCGATTACAGATGTGTAAATGAACAACCTTAGCAAATAATGTAAAAAAAACAGCGACCCATATCCAGATGATGTATGGGTCGATGTTTAAACATTAATTGATACTAAAGGTTGTTAATATAAACATCTGTTATTGATGTTTTTATAATAAACTGAGCAATTATTATATCGAATGGGACGTCAAATATTACACAATTCATCAATTAATCAAGTATTCTACATGATTTACTCGCAGTTGCTGCTTTCATACCTTCATACAGTACCACTTGACTACCTAGCTAATTAAAAATAATGTTTGAAATCGGTGCTTAAATTTAAATCCGTATTAGGGCTTATTATCGCCATATGTCGGCGAACTAACAATTATAATTAATAATTACATTCAGTCCAGTCAATGGGACGGACGAATATGAATTACCGTGCCTATACTGGATTTTAAAACTTCACAAAATCCATTACAATCAAAGATACATTGCTGGATCTAGTAAATGTTCCACCAAGCCCCTGTCTTTACTCCTCACGAAAATATGATAACTGTGAAGGAGCAACTTCAGATGTCTTGTGAAACAATATATGCTAGAAATGGTGTAAATCAAATGTGGATTCTGAAAACTCAAAAGAACTTCTAGCGACTAAAAAAATCCTAGAACCTTTTTCATATCAACAACATCAAAACATGACTATTCAACACTTTACAAGACCATTCTGCGCGATAAATTAAAGACAATAGTTCTTAACATTATAGACAGTTGCTTCTGCAACAAAAATGGAAAAAGGAAATATTCCTATATAATGATCAGCCATTAAAAAATTACTTTGTTAAACTCTACTCTAATTCTACACACAAGTACTCTGAAGTTGATTTTAAAACAATGCTGGAGTTCCTCAATGACAATATCTTTGTAGTTTTTGGCAATCAAGTCTTCCAACAATCTCTTGGAGTTGCAATGCGCACAAATTGTGCTCCTTTATTAGCTGACCTATTTTTGTATTCTTATGAGGCAGAACTAATTCAAAGTTTCTGAATGAAAAGAAGAAATATCTAGTGGTGGACTTTAATTCGACATTTCGATGTATTGACGACGTTTTATCTTTTAATAATAATGATTTTCATTCATATGTTGATTCAATATATCCCAGCGAACTAGAAATAAAGGACACCAAAGAGTCTTTCATGTTTACTTCGTACTTGGATATTTTATTGAACATTAACATTAACGGCAAACTAACAACTCAACTTTATGACAAACGGGACGATTTCAGCTTCTCCATTGTCAACTTCCCAGATTTATGTAGTAATATCCCATCATCACCTGCATATGGTGTGTGTAACTCTCAACTTATTCGATATGCAAAAGCTTGTTTTGCGTATGATCAGTTTTTGAAACGAGGCAGACAGCTTATAAAATATGTGTTGATGCAGGGGTTTCAGCATTCACGTTTAAGCAGCATTTCATAATTCTAAAGGCGTTATAACGATTTAGTTTGCCAGTATGACGTTCCATTGGGTCAAATGCTGTCTGATGTACAGTTGAAATTCGATATCTCGAACACTGATATCTCGAATACCATGGTTATGTCGAACTGATTTGGAGTCCCAACCACCTATGTTCTTAGTATTTTAACCATCGATATCTCGAATTCACAGATATCTCGAACTTTTTCTTGGTCCATTAAGTTCGAGATAACGAGGTTCGACTGTATTCCATATCAATTGTTAAGCCGTTTTTCATACACCGATTTGACTACGGATTGTCCGTTTACCTGATCAAGAAAATAAGCTCATGGCGGGTGTGACCGGTCAACAGGGGATGCTTACTCCTCCTAGGCATCTGATCCACTTTTTGGCGCGTCAGGAGTCCGTGTTTGCCCAACTCTTGTTTTTGTATTCTATTTATGACTTGCAAGAATGATCACTGTTGGTTATCTTTGCCTTTACATACACAAGAAAGACAAAATGTATACAACTTTGTATCCGAAACATGAGATGTGTCCTTTAATGGCAAACTATTAACTTAACTTGATGACAAACGGGACTATTTCAGCTTCTCCATCGTCAACTTCCAATATTTACGTAGCAACATTCCTCTATCACCTGCATACGGTGTGCATGTCTCTCTAGGGATTCAATACGCAAGAGCTTGTTTTTAAACTGAGACAGGATACTGACAAAAAAGTTGATATTGTAAAGGATTCAACAGTATACGTATCGTTACAATCGACATTTCGCAAATTCTATGTCCGTTATAACGATCTAGTTTGCCAATACGTATAGAAATTATGAGATTGAACTTTTTCATCACATATTTTCATAAAAATATCGAAGACTTCACAATTTGTTTTTTAACTATATATAATGAATTATGCTATACACATGTAGATAATCATCAAGGTTCCCAATGCGGTATAATTTGCCATTGGGTCAAATGCTGTCGGACATGTTGTTAATTATATTCTTATTTCGACTACGGGTCAATTCGTTTACCTGATCATGACAATAGGCTCCCAGCGGATGTGACCGGTCCACAGGGGATGCTTACTGCCGTCCTCCTTTGCACCTAATCTCATCCCAGGTATATCCAGATATACGTATTTGTCCATTTCTCTTAATTTGTATTCCATATAGGGTTTGAGATTGATCTCTGTTATTTCGCCTTTACATTTAAATTGAATCAGAAATTGCTCGGAAATATGTTGCAATTACGGAGATAGAAATGATACGAGTACAGATTGTAACACCCCACCCCCACCACCACCACCCGACAGATACACCGGTACTTCTACCATAACAGAAAATTAACGGGTTTTTTGTCAGCTGGACGGGTAATTTAAACATTTGTATCAATGTTCATTATATATATGCAGAAATATTCTCAACTTTTTATTATTCTTATTATATCGTATGTAGTTCTATACCAGATCCCAACCTTGGCATTCGATAGGCCTGTAATTTTCATCTTTCTGTCATTACATATGTTAATGCCTTGTGAGGTTTCTATATGTAAAATGTTTTAAAAAGCATTTGTCAAATGCTTTGATGATATTCTTCTGTAAACATTAATTGTAAATGCGTAATTGTGTCTCCATTGGGCGATAGAAAAACAACACTCTACTTGTCAACTGGAGACCTGTAAATAGGACGATGATCACGTGACTACTTCATCTACATTTACTTATGTCCTCCAATCAAAGATTTTGAACCAGAAGTACGTCAGGTTCCACCCTTCCCTGGAGTCTTCCACGTAACAGTTGGGCAACAGTTCATCATCGTAACCGTCAGGACCTGGGACCAGGAAGGTTCCATTAAATGGAATCTGGCACACTGGAGATTCAGCATCCTCGACGTCAGAGGAGTAAAATGTCACGTTGACGCTCTGCAAGACAAATATGAATGGAAACTAAAACGTCACATTGACGCTCTGCAAGACAAATATGAATAGAAACTCGTGTATTAATTGTTTTCTTGGAGAATAAAAAGAATGGGATTAATCGTTTGTGATACTTATCTAAGTATTAATATAAGACTAACCAAAGACAAATGTTAATATCACCATCTCATTGCAGTAATTGACATATCATTGGGACTTATCACATTTTGAAATAGATATGCTGAAACATTCCATTATTATGTAAAATGAAAATCGTTACACATGGGATACAAAATGACAATTTATAATTAAACTAGCTTAGAATAAGGGAAACCCCAATTCATTCAACTTCTAGACATTACATGTATTTCATTTCATACGTTGCAAACTCAAAAGTATAAATCTGTCTTCTTTCAGACAACTAACACAGGCAATCAAATTAGTTTTACTAGCCCACACGCTTTTTTGTACATAATGAAATAAACGTCGTTTTATTAAGTAATTACTTCCACAAAGTAAATTAATTTTCATTAAAAAAAATTGTATACTTTAATATAGAATACAGATTTAGCCTGTATTAATATCCTTTTGTAATATCCCTACACAGCTAGACATAAATCCATATCATGCAGTCGTCTTACCTCAAAAGCTACTACAGTACCGTAGACTCTGGAAGATTTGTGAATGCATCTAATATTTACCCAATTTCTGAGAGCACAGATATTGAGCATTATATCAGTATTTGAACATTAAATTACAGTTCTTTGTCTGCTCTTCCTGTCAACTCTATAACTCTGTGTAACTGCAAACGTCTTTTGACAGATCGTGAGTAGCTTATCATTTGTAATTCAAAACGACGTAATTATACTTGTATCTGACTGCTATATTGCTATATAACTTAATTCAATCTCATGAAATTAATAATTCACAAATTTGAGTATGCTGTAAATTACATGTCATCTGTGTATGTTCATTATCAGGATAATCGTGCACATTGCAGTTCTTAAGATAATGACCATTAACATATAAGTGGCAATAGTCCCTTTAGCAGTCCTTATGGACACATGGCGCTTTTTCTGTTTCCATTTCAAAATGAATACATACTTCAAGAGAGCAATTTTAGATTAAATACCATGCTGACAAGGTGAAATGTCATTAAGCGTTATGGGTTTTCACACAAGGA
Source organism: Ostrea lurida (assembly GCA_903981925.1). Taxonomy (NCBI): domain Eukaryota; kingdom Metazoa; phylum Mollusca; class Bivalvia; order Ostreida; family Ostreidae; genus Ostrea; species Ostrea lurida. The sequence goes on from CAJDSM010000125.1 coordinate 31,651, forward strand.
TGATTTTTCTTACTACTATGCTTTTTCCGTCAGTTGCTGGAATGATTTGGTACGTAAGTGGTCCCTTGTCACAGTTCCCTACTTGAATCGCCTGGGTTTCATTCCACTTCTTTCCTGGTGGAAGCCAGGGTGTTAAAACGTAAGAAATGCAACCGCTGGAAGTAGAATTAAAAGGACAATGAACGCGGAAACCTTTGTCTGATAACCCCGCTTCCCAGACACTAACATGAATTGTTTTCATGTGGTTTCCGCACAAAAATAAACAGACAGACAAGGTTGCTGTAAATTCAGATCTTAAGAGGAAGAGCACGTCAGTTTATTCTGAAGAAAATCCTTTATGTTTCCATTCTTGGCAATTTGTAATTAATGTAACTCTCGCTACACTTAGTTAAGAATAACATGTGTCATTACGCTTGACAATAAAAACACACTGAACACTTTATTATGATAAAAATTACTTTTAACCTGTGATGAAAGAAAGTTATGTAACAAAATACCCACTGGTCCTCTTTCCAAGTTGCATTTACTGCAATCATGAATCGAATTCCTGTAATGTTCAATTTATTTGCTCCAACATAATGAGAACTATCCCCGCTGTTGTGACCAGTTACTGAAAAATTCAAAATGTCTACAAAGAGGTAGACCAAAATTAACCAAATTACCTGCATGGTAGATAGGGAATATGTCAGGTGGCAACTGCCAATGGGAGGTCATTGCGTAGATAAGACTGTGGTGAATGAAATGCCAGTTATTGACATTGTACGTACACAGATACTGAAATAGCTGGAAAGAAAAACTATATTCTTTGAAATGTATAATTTTGTATCACTGCTTCGTCGGCATTGGCTGGTGTAAAATAATTACTATTGTTTTGTTCATATTTAAAACACACCTTTTAAAAGTACGATAACAATGGTATCCAATATATTTGTGAAATACTAAACATTTCTAATACGTATTCTTTCTACTTGGTAAATAATTATCTGAAGTTAAAAAAACATTAAAGCAGTTTTAAAAATGCCCATTTAATTCATCGCTTGCGGTTTTACGCTATTTGTATAATAACCTGTTACATCAATTCATCAAAATTACCTGGAATTAAAATATTGACTTCAACTCGTTATGAACAGCAAGTAAAGTTAAATTCAATTCATGCCGACTAACAATTCATTTCACCTTGAGACAATTAGGAGATTTTTATGTAACATTAATTGAGTCTCCGATCTGTCACTTCTGTTTCCGCAATAGGCCAGCCTTCTTGCGAAGTTTGATTACTATCTGTGTACTCTACCATTGCTAAATTTACTGTCATCCTCACTCATGGAATATAAAGCCGGCCGCCCTCTACAGAGACTGCATGTGTTCGTTTTGAGCTATCACTAGGTAAGAAAAACATTACTTCCCTTTTCATCTTATTTCTACATTATCTTCAATCACGAATTTTGTTTATTATCATTCTCAGAATAAACAAAGGGTTTCAAAGTTTTCTTTGAAGCATATTTCGTTTAATTTTAACTAATAATATTAATGACACAATCAAATACACCGCGTCAAACTGTAACTAAGGGGTACCGGCTCGGGCCGTTTTAAGTACTAGTATTACATGCACAATATTAGCGAGTGAACACTATTGCAGTTAGTGTCTCTTCCATTGTATAAGGTAACTTTAAACTTGAACATTTATTGGTACTTTTACTTGGGGGTATTTATTAAACTTAAACTAGAATAACCACAACTCACTCGAACGTATGAAATTAAAAAAAAATATCCCTCTTACAAAACACGAATAACCCCCTTACATAACATCATCTCTAGCCTTGTAATTCTAGAAAAATAAACGTTTATGTAAGCATAAGCTTTTTGTTTTCATCTTTCCATACTTGAGAAATATATACTGCATGACGTGTTTCTAACAAGATCATAGTAACCAAGTTGTATTTCCATAATATAAGAAATGCACTGTTCGTTATGTTTGTCTGTATATATATGTAACAAATGCGAGAAATCTGCGGCAGATTATATTGGTGGAGTTTTTTGTGGAAAAGATACAATTAGCTAGAACTAACGTAAGAAATATGATATATTAGATGCATTTAATTCACCTGGAACATATAAACTATCAAGAGACTAAATTATTTGAAAAATTGAAAGACAAAAATACATCAATCGAAAATTTCACTCTTCGCATTAGAAAAGTATTTGTTTATGCTAAGTCTGATTAAGATACATGTATATTTCAGATAGCATTATGTCGAATCATAATGGATTTGTTTACAGTAATAAGAGTAATATCGATTTATGTTTGAAAGCACATATAATTACCGTCTATAAAAACAGTCTATAAGCGGAAAGACACAAAATCAATGTTGCTATTTAATTACTGTCTATAAGTAGAAAGACACTAAATTTGCAAAACAAAATTTAAATGCCAATATTTAATTACCGTCTATAATTACCGGCTATAGATGGAAAAACACAAAATCCTACAGAGAAATCTAAATGATAATATCTGATTACAGTCTATAGGTAGACAGACACAAACCGGTCAGACAAAATCTAATGGTATTATCTAATTAGCGTCTATAGGTAGACCGATACAAATCCGTAAGACAAAGAGACCAAAAATCTGAATGTTAATATGTAATTACCATCTACATGTATATATACAAAGACACGGCATCTCTCAGGTAAAATTTAAATCTTGATATCTATAGCTATAATATTACCGTCTATGGGCTCAAAAACACAAAATCCATTCTCATCGTCTAAAGGTAAAAAGACACAAAACCCGTCAGACAGAAACACACAACATCTTACTGTTAATATCTAAATACTGTCTATAAGTAGAAAGATACAAATTCCCTCATACAAAAACTAAATTGTAATATATGATTTCCATCTATAAATACAAAGATTCAAAATCCGTCATACAGGGTATTGCATGCTAAAATCCATACCAGATGTCATATCAGCCCGAGTGGTCATATCAGCAGAAGGCCCGGAGGTTAACATGGAGCCCGATGGTTGACAAGACATGTAATATGGATTTTAAAGCATGTGATATTCTACCTATCATATACTCTACTTTGTGGTGCTTAGATATCGATCAGTGATCAATCTCGTAAGTCCCGAATAGAATACAAACACAAGAGTTAAACAAGAGTTAAACACAGATCCCTGGACACATCAGAGGTGGGGTCATGTGTCTAGGAGGAGTACGCATTCCCTGTTGACAAGTCACACCCGCCATGAGCCCATTGTCTTGATCAGGTAAACGGAGCAATACGTAGTCTAATCAGTGTATGAAAAACAGCTTAACAATTGCTATGAAACACATCAGACAGCATTTGACCCAATGGAAGGTCATACTGGCAAACTAAATCGTTGTACATAACGACCATGATAGAAATTACGAAATGCTAAGTATTGTACACAAACAATATAGCTTTAATGGTTTTTGAAATTTGATAGAAGTTTGGGGGATGTTATTCTTTTTATTACATGCTGATTACATGCAGATGTATTTGCATTATAAATGTAAATCAAACTATAATTTGGTACATTACTATGGTATAAATCTTGATCCATTAGTTTACATTGATAAAAAGCTAGGTATACGGACTGCAGGTTTTCGGGTCGTTCAGTGATATAAGCTATTGTGACGTCATTCGTATTGCGCCGTACGTAATCAGTACCAAATATAGCATGAATGGTATTATCTTATTACTGTCTATAGGCAGAAAGACACAAAATATCCATGAGACATTATCTAAGGGTTACAACTATAAAATAATGATTTAGTTTGCCAGTTTGGCCTGTCATTGGGTCAAATTCTGTCTGACATGTTTTATATCAAGTAGCTAGTGTTAAGCTGTTTTTCATACTGTATTTGACTACGGATTACTCTGTGTTTACCAGATCAAGACAATGGGCGCACAGCAGGTATGACCGGTCGACAGAAGATGCTTACTCCTACTAAGCACCTGATCCCACCTCTGATGTGTTCAGGGGTCTGTGTTTGCTCAACTCTTGTCATTTGTATTCTGTTAGGAACTTGCGAGATTGATCACTTATCTTTGCCTTTACATCTGAAAGTTTCATTTTGAAATTTTGCTCTTTTATCAGCCATACAATATATCTAACGTGGCGAAAATTTATTTTTTATCTATTTTAAGATTCATTAAAATGCATGATTGCCATATATGCAAATATAAACAGCCACGCCCTCTTCTAGATCTGTGAATATTGAACCTGATAATTGATCCACGTTGAATATTTTTTTCTTATGGTATAATGCGTAATGCATATGGGTTTTTTTGGATCCCGGGGAGGGGTGTCTTCAGAGCATTATTTTTTTGTGAATTCCGTAGAATTTTCTAAAAGACGCAAATGTATTAGTATATATAAATTGGTGAAGCAAACAATGTGTTAAACGTAATCATAGTCCCAAAAACATATATACAAAGTCGAGTGTAGGGCAATACGGACCTCCGACAAAAGCGAAGGTAGGATCAGGTGCCATGGAGGAGTAAGCATCCTCTGTCGATCGGTCACACCCGCCGTGAGCCCGTAGTCGAAACAAATTAAACGGGATTACCCGTCGTTAAATCTAGTACGAAAATGGCAGTCTAACAAAGGGTATGAAATCAGTCAATTATATATGATATAATTATATATGTAATGTAGGTGTAAATTCAAATATTAGAAATTAGGCCTAGCGCTCGGGATGATTAAATTATGAACATAACGACCATTGATCACTATAAATAACTTCTATCAAGAATATAAAACTAAGATTAAGACAAAAACAGACTCCTGGGCATACCAGAGATAGAAGTACATAGGGGGAGTAAGCACCCCCTATCGACAGGTCACACCATCCGAGAGTCGTCCATCTTGATCTTGTAGAGGAGTAATCTTCGGTCAAAATCAATGTCTAAAGAATGGCCTAAACATTGGTATGAAACACGTTGGACAGCATTTAACCGAATGACAAATTCAAAATTTCAATGGTAAATTAGATCGTGATATGATTTAATTTTATTTCACGTGATCACCTAGCGCCGATTCTCATTGGTTAAAACACCTTTTAAGAATTGAGGTGATTTTCGATCACGTACCTGAACAAAAAGTAATGTCTAATGGTAATTTTGTTGTTGTTGTAATATAAAATTAAATGATAAGAAATAAATCTTATATTTTTTCGGGTGATATGCAGGTTATCATCGAGATTTTAGACGGTAAAACTTTTCATCAATGCGCTTTGCGCATTGATGAGTTTTACCGTTTAAAATTCGGTGATACCTGCATCACCCGAAAAAAAATAAGATTCATTTCTTATATCAACCATAGAATTCCATATAATGTCGCATAACATTGGAAATATTTTGAAGTATAGCAATATCTCCCTCATGCAAAGTTCCCCTTCTCCTTTACTGGCTTTTTACTAAAGATTTAGACTTTTTAGGCCTTTTATGTGATATTTTAGTGTCCTTGGCTTTCAAAACTTATAAGTGTCAAGCATCTTCTGCACATGGTGTTTATGTCTCAGAACTTATTCGATATGCAAAAGCTTGTTCTGTGTATGATTTTTGGTTCGAAGCAAGCTATTTACAAACAAGTTGGTGTTGCAGGGATTCAAACGGTAACGTTTAAAGGCAGCATTTCGCAAATTCTATGGTCGTTATAAATATAAAATGGCGAAGTAACAAAGTATCAAACGTAATCATAGTCCAAAAAACACATACAAAATCGAGTGTAGGGCAACACGGACCTTCGACGAAAGCGAAGGCAGGATCAGGTGCCATGGAGGAGTAAGCATCCTCTGCTGACCGGTCACACCCGCCGTGAGCCTGTAGTCGAAACAAAGTAAACGGGGTTACCCGTCGTCAAATCTAGTATGAAAATGACAATCGCGTTTGTTCGTACAATCTGATATTGATTCAAGTGCGATTTTCATGCAATCTTAAGCCGTTTTCATACACTGATTTGACTACGGATTACTCCGTTTACTTGATCAAGACAACGGTCTCACGACAGGTGTGACCGGCCGATAGGTGATGCTTACGCCTTCTAGGGACCTATCACACCTCTGGTGTGTCTAGAAATCCGTGTTAGCCCAACTCATATTTTGTATTCTATTTGTTACTTTCAAGATTGATCACTTGTCGATATCTTTGTCTTGGTTGTATTGGCAAGCTAGATTGTTATAATGACCATAGAATTAAACGTAACTGTTGAAATCCCTGATTCATCAACTTGTTTTTACGTACGCTCTCTCTCTCTTTCTCTCTCTCTCTTCTATCTTATCTGCCTTCCATACTGATCATTCTTCTCTGCGGTCTCCTTTATCTCTCTCTCTCTCTTCTCTCTCTCTCTCTCTCTCTCTCTCCTCTTCTCTCTCCTCTCTCTCTCTCTCTCCTCTCGATCGATCGATCGATCGATTTGAAAACGGTGATACTTTTCATCAGGTAAACGGATTAATTCGTTTTCAAACTCAACGCATACAGAACGACCTAATAATTGGTATGACACACGTTAGACAGTGATGTGTGTTGTGTGAATGTCAAACGCACGAAATGATATTTCTAGCGCATGCAATAATCATATTAAGCGCATGATATCATGTTTTGAATGCATGTGATATCATGTTTTGAGCACGAGAGATAATCGTGTTAAGCACACGAAAAATGTTTTGAATTATCAAGATCATTACAGAAAGCGTATGATGTTAACCTTGTCGATCTTGTACTCATTTCTGCCGAGTTGTTCGTGTTGCAATCTAAATCATTTGCGTGGTGATGGAGCTATTCTGGTAGAAAGTTTTCGGCACCAAATTTTGAACATTTTACATGGATAGCATTGACGAAATATTAACGTTACGAAGACAACATGATAACTGGTAGTGAATAATTAAAATTTAGTTTTGATAAATAAGCTTTATACTGGTCATATCAAAATTTCCAATTTTGTAACGTTTGTGACATACATGTATTTAATAGATAACACATTACTTCAACGTTTGTCCGAAAAATATTAGTTTGATACATTGTACTTTTCGTATTTCAATATTGATTTTTAGAAATAGATACTAATGAAAAAAGTAACCATAATCATTACTAGTTATAAATATTTGCTTCATTCAATCCCCACGCATATCCCCTTGCCACGTGCCATGCAGTATAGTTGTTCGTCCGTGTTTATCCATCTTTGATAATTAAGACAGATAAATTATTATTAAGCAAATTCTTAAAGTAGCATAATCTGTATCTT
>CAJDSM010000125.1:38947-57109 GCA_903981925.1 Ostrea lurida
ATGTATCTTTGAATTTTTTACACTGTGATTTCTTTAAGGAAATCAAATATATAAACTGTAAAAATGCGAACCACGAAATCTGCTCCATCAAAATGTAAACAACAAGCGAGAAAAAAGCCTCCAAAGACATTGTGTCTACAACATGATAATTCTATAAATGGAAAGAGATATACGTCATATTGTCACGCGATCTCCTTATATGGAAGTAGATTTCAAAATCACGCTTGGATGTTGTTAGTAAATAGCCTATATGCGACGTATTTGCAAAAAAATATGATTAAATACCACATGCATACTTATGATATGTTGTTAAATATGATTACTATGTTTACAAAGAGAAAAAGGCCGTGTGTGTACATCGCCAAACAATAATACAGTACTGCGCATGTCTACATCTCAGGCGACTTTGTTGTTTTTCATAGGTTGTAATATCATAAATAATCAGAAACAGTGCTTTGTTCTTTTGTATCTTTTTGCTTCCAATGTTGTATTACGTACAAAAGCATAACTTTATTAGATGTATACGTAGAAAAAAAATCCGAAAGATTTAATTTTTCGTAAAGATACAGATTATGCTACTTTAATGCAAATTACAAATATTAGAAATCTATTTTTTAAAAGAGTTGAGTATCGAAATAATGGCTATTTCGCTTTACTTTATATTACTCTGTTGAAAACAAAGATAAACCAAAATACTTTTACTTTTGAAAACGTGCTACATTGAAGATTTTTTACTTTGTTTGGGAAATATGACTACCAAGTACATTGTATATGCATATTGGCACGTAGACGGACCGATCTTGCAAAGCCCTTCCGCGACAATAATCAAGGGTGTCATATTTGACCAGACAGATTCTATAATAATTTTATTTTTACCAATTATTTATTGGTTTAACTGAGTAAAGATGAAACACACAAAAGGTTTTAAACTTAACGGCGTAATGAGTGCGAGCCGGAATGTTTCTAGACTTTTAAAGGAAAAAGAAGCGATGAACTTTAATTTACAGTATGAAATAACATGCAAAATTTATCATGTTTCTTATGTATGGTATTTCTTTACTTCTCATACACATACTGACCATCATCATCAGTAAGAAATTATTTGGATCCTGCGCACGTATTAGTCAAATTCTAAAGAGATGAAATGTACAATACCATGGCTTCCCCCTAAAAAATTCGAATTTAGTTTTTCGACTTCAGAGGAATAAACGACAAGATGTTTAAATTTATTGTTACTTTAATAGTGATAATTTATTTTTTCTAGAAACCCATAAAACTTGTGTAATTTCTATTATTTACTATATCATCTCATCAAAAATGACGGATAATATTGAAATGAAAACAGAAGAGGCATATTTCAAGCCTTATAGAATTCGTAAAATACAGGAGCTTACAGCTGAGCCCGATGGAGGTCTCAAGACCTCCCCACACCCCCTGCCTCATAAAGTTACGCCACCTAAACAAAAATCCTGGCACGCCGCACATTATACTGTCCAAATTATGTTGCAACGTACAATATGTAGACGCTAATATTCAGAATTATTTCAGGAGGATGTAAATTCAAAGTGACGTTAATTTGAATATGGAATGATTACAAATATTAGAAATCTATTTTTTAAAAAGAGTTGAGTATCGAAATAATGGCTATTTCGCTTTACTTTATATACTCTGTTTGATAAACAAAGATAAACCAAAATACTTTTACTTTTGAAAACGTGCTACATTGAAGATTTTTTACTTTGTTTGGGAAAATATGACTACCAAGTACATTGTATATGCATATTGGCACGTAGACGGACCGATCTTGCAAAGCCCTTCCGCGACAATAATCAAGGGTGTCATATTTGACCAGACAGATTCTATAATAATTTTATTTTTACCAATTATTTATTGGTTTAACTGAGTAAAAGATGAAACACACAAAAGGTTTTAAACTTAACGGCGTAATGAGTGCGAGCCGGAATGTTTCTAGACTTTTAAAGGAAAAAGAAGCGATGAACTTTAATTTACAGTATGAAATAACATGCAAAATTTATCATGTTTCTTATGTATGGTATTTCTTTACTTCTCATACACATACTGACCATCATCATCAGTAAGAAATTATTTGGATCCTGCGCACGTATTAGTCAGAATTCTAAAAGAATGAAATGTAACAATACCATGGCTTCCCCCTAAAAAATTCGAATTTAGTTTTTTTCGACTTTCAGAGGAATAAACGACAAGATGTTTAAATTTATTGTTACTTTAATAGTGATAATTTACTTTTTTCTAGAAACCCATAAAACTTGTGTAATTTCTATTATTTACTATATCATCTCATCAAAAATGACGGATAATATTGAAAATGAAAACAGAAGAGGCATATTTCAAGCCTTATAGAATTCGTAAAATACAGGAGCTTACAGCTGAGCCCGATGGAGGTCTCAAGACCTCCCCACACCCCCTGCCTCATAAAGTTACGCCACCTAAACAAAAATCCTGGCACCGCCCATTTATACTGTCCAAATTATGTTGCAACGTACAATATGTAGACGCTATATTCAGAATTAATTTCAGGAGGATGTAAATTCAAAGTGACGTTAATTTGAATATGGAATGTGAAATATTCAACTCCTTTAGAAAAAAACACACTGAAATTTATACAATTTATTTTCAGTATGATAATTTGGTAAAATTAAGAAACATTGACGTCATATTGATGAAATCATGCAATTTTTTATTTAGATAAATTCCTTTTTTAAATTATTTTAAAGATAATAACATATTTTACATTTGATATTGCACAATAATAATTTGAACATTTTCATTCAATTTGAATATTTCGCAATTGCCTGATCATTGCTTGTGATACGGGATAGAATATATCCCCAGCGTCCTTACTTGTCGTAAGAGGCGACTAAATGGGGCGGTCCTTTGGATGAGACCGTAAAAACCGAGGTCCCATGTCACAGCAGGTGTGGCACGATGAAGATCATTTCTTACTCAAAGGCCGTAAGCGCCGAGCAATGGTCGGTGACGTCTTATGTGATTGAAAATTCTCAAGGGAACGTAAAACAAAAATCAATCAAGCAGTACTTTTGAATCCATAAAGCAACAGAACAGATAAAAGGAGTATGTGAATCAAAATATATGAACACCATTGTTATGTATTATTTTTGCTAAGATAATGGACAAACATGATGAAAGTTAAATTACAGTACCTTTTTTCCACATCTCTTCATGGCAAGAAAGACAATCACAAGATATGTATTTCATTGAACGGGTCCGGGAACAACATCTCTTTTGTTGACCCGAGAACAAATTTTCCCTCGAGACTAGTTCAAGTTCATTTATTCACTCAAGTCAATATTCATATGACATAAGAGGTACAGTATATATAATCATAAATATAACATAGTGTCCGGGTAGCATAGTGGTTATAGCACAGGCTTTTCACCGCTGCGACCCGAGTTCGAGCCCCATGATCGGTAGTGGTTGTATGTGAGAGGGCATGGTGGTCGCCCGCTCGGACACGTGGGTTTCCTCCGGGTACTCCGGTTTCCTCCCACATAATGACCCACTTACGCCAAAATATGTGCAAGTCGGTAAAAAGCTAGTATGTCCGACTTTAAAATTAAAGATTATTTATTTATAGATGAATCAACGTGGATGTCAGCAGAGAGTTTGTAAATCATGATCACGAACAAAAATATTACACCAAGTTTTTGCTCTGGTGAAAAACGTGACAGGATATAAATTTTTGTGATATATCATAATTAAAGAAATACGTTGGTCATAAATATATTGTAGTATTTTCAAAGCATACACTTTATGTGATATATTTTCGTACAAGTACAAAAGTATAAACATCACACTTCATAATATCTTATTTGGACAAAGACTTCAGAGATAAAAATGCAAAGTCTCTTTTGAAGTGAATAATTGGTAGTAGACATTAGGTTACAAAATTTCTGAGTATTTGGTCTATTAAAACAATATCTATCAGGTAACAAAAATTTCCGCAGCTTAGTAAATGCTACACATTCCGATATTCACCTCCAATTTTGTTGCAATTACAGAGATGACACAGTTCATTGGAGTACCACTCCACCTACCTATTTCAACAGGAAAATGATGATTAGTTGTTCTAAATTTGATTAAACTAGTTCCAAGTTTTTAGGCATGTTCAAATAACTTTCAATCGAAAATATTGTTTTGTAAATTTTTCGCGTGTAACATAAGCCCTTTTCGAACATTTATTTCACTATGCCATTTCTGTTATAAATTTGTCTTTAAGGATTTGACCAAACCTACGGAAGACAATCCCTTTTATAAACTGGTACATACAGTTGTGCTTTGTTTCATTCTCAACATAATTTGGACAATTCCACGTGTGTCAAAAATATTATGAATGCAAGAAAACCAGGGATTTCTATTTAATCCCCTTTTATACTGCTCGTGTAAATTTGCAAATTTTGTTTTCATCACTGGAGAGAAATTTAGCCCAATAGGAAATATGTTAGCAAAAATGCAAAATGTAAATATAAGAAATAAATTTCGTCTTTTGATAATATCTGACGGTTGGTACTCGGGTCAACTCGCAAAGTCATTACTTCAATCTCGCGAATTGTAATGTTTACGTCTGCGAAAAAATAATTGTTCAGATGTAGATATCGAAACTTAAGAATGATAGAGAAAGATTTAAAAAAGAAAGTAATTAAAGTGGGAAAACGGATTTCGGTGCATTACACACCAACAAAATATGGATCCAACATCGACAGATTTTTCGACTGAGGATCGCATTCTTCTTGAGGGTTGTACATTTACATGGGTATAACCAAACATTTATAAACTGAGTCTCACAGTCCGATCCATGGACAAAATTGCTCCCTACGGTTTCAGGTAATATTTTGATCCTCAGGCAAAACACGTGTTGTCCTCGACCTTAGTCAGTGAATGCGTAACATTTACAACTAAGGATGAAAAGTTTAAAATAACCGTCCAGTGCATGCGTTGTGATGTTCTCCTCAATATATGTATGTTTTTTGGACTATGATTACGTTTAACACGTTGTTTACTTCGCCATTTCATACCATACATCCACGCAACACCAATGTCTTAATGTCCAAATTTCAAACGATATGTAAAGCAACAAATTCAAAGGGTTTTCTTTCCATATAAAACAGTGTTTTAAACTATTTTCGAGAGGATCAATTCTGTGTATAGTCGGAGGTATGTTATAAGCAAAATGATTTATTTCCAAAACCAATAGGTCTTTATCGCATGGAGAGCAACCTTCGTTGTCGAAACTTGATTTTTTTTTACGATTTTCCACACAATAGATTGTTTCCCGTCAAATGTGATACCATTACCTTATTTTGATTCTTTTACAATTGAACAAATCGCTGATAGAATAAAAAAAAAAACAAGATCGACGAGTTCATTTCAAGTCTCTCTTTTGATTGCCCACGAGGACTAAATTTTAATTGGGGTTTGTAATAACTCTACATAAAGGACACCATAGAATCTGACAGATCTGCTTTTCATAGTTGTATTATTTTACTTAACATTGACTCTAATAGCAGACTGACAACTACAATTATATGATAAGCGTGATGACTTTAACTTTGCAATCGTCAACTTTCCCTTTCTATGCAGTAATATACCACTATCACCTGCTTATGGTGGTAGATCTCCCAGTTGAGTTCGATACGCAAGAGCATGCTATGCGTATGAGGACTTTCAAAGCGAGGCCAACTACATAACAAATAACAGTTTAATGCTGCAGGGTTATAACAAACTCGTTTAAAGTAATCATTTCGCAAAATTCTACGGTCGCTATGACCTTGGTTGCGATTACAAATTATCACTAAGTAATATGTTGACTGATTTGTTTCATACCCTTTGTTAGACTGTCATTTTCCTACTAGATTTGACTACGGGTAATCCCGTTTACTTTATTTCGACTAAAGGGCTCACGGTGGGTGTGACCGGTCAGAGAGGATGCTTACTCCTCCATGGAACTCTGATCCTACCTTCGCTTTGTCGGGGTCCGTGTTGCCCTACACTCGATTTTGTATATGTTTTTTTTGGATTATGATGACGTTTGACACAATGTTAACTTCGCCTTTTTGTGTTCTTAGCGAATTCTCACATTTCATTTTGTTTTTAAACATGGAATTTTCTTTGAAGCAATCTTTATGTAAACAATAAAAGGCTCAAGCCTTGTTTACATCGTGAAAGACTTAATAAGTTTTATATCTCACTTGTAACTTAACAAATGACGTTCAAATTTTTACTGGCCATTAGAAATATTATAAGTGGGCATTGTAAACATTAAAAATGAAAATCTAAAATCTAAACATTTTTAGCTCAGAACGTGTCCATGCCCCTTTAAAACTGTTCATTTTATTGTTCAAATTGCATTTAATAAAACATAAAATTTAAATTCAGCGTTATTCCTAAGGATAATTATTCACAAGATGATAAAACATGAATATTCAAAGTTACTGGAAAAGTTAAACTTCAACACGTAGATCAGCACAGCAGATAATGAACACCTGTCAAAGTGCACTCCGTTGACCCCAATGTCTACACATCGCACGCACTGTGTCAACATATCTGTCTAGATATCGCATGCGTTGAACACCTGCAAAAGTGTACTCCGTTCACCCCAATGTCTACACATCGCACGCGCTTTTTCAACATATCTGTCTAGACATCGCATGCGTTGAACACCTGCAAAAGTGTACTCCGTTGACCCCAATGTCTACACATCGCACGTGCTGTGTCTAGACATCTCTAGTGTTGACTCCTCAATGCAACCTGATCCTGCCTTCACTGTTGTCAAGGGTCCGTGTTGCCCTACATTTGACTTGGTATATATGGGGTGGTTTTTTGGTGTTTTTTTTATTATGATTACGTTTATTACAATGTTAACTTCGCAGAATGATATTAACATCGCCAGCGCTGAACATCTGCAAAAGTGCACTCCGCACTAGGCGCACTGCACACATGCAAGCACTCTGTCAGCCCCACACCTACAGCATGCTCTTGACCTCATTTGTAAAAAAAGTGAGCTCAAACAAACCCCTATTGAGACTCATCATACTACATGTACTTCTTTAATGTTTCCTATAATCGTGACAAACATTTCTAACATACTGTAGGCATGTATTTGATGAAAATCGACTCCTTACGAAAATACATACTTTCTGCGATCATGGTTTTGTTACATTTAAACACTCATGCCCCGTTTTGATTTTATTTAATACGAATAATTAGATTACTTTCTTTCAACCCGTGCGGCCACGGATTAGAATAGGTATTCAGTACCCCTTGCTTGTCGAATGAAGCGACTAAATTGGACGGTCCTTCGGATAAGACCGCAAAAACCGCAGTCTCGTGTCACAGCAGGTGTGAAACGATAAATAACTCTCCCTGCTCAAAGGCCGTGAGCGGCTGAGGACATGCCTAAATTCGCAGCCCTTTGGCGACAATGGTGATGTCTCCATATGAGTAAAGTATTTCAAGAGGGACGTAAAGCAATATACAATCAATCAATCATACTTTGTTTCATGTTTTTCTATTCATATTTCCAATGGTTTGACCATCCAATGGTTTTACCAATTGAAATGATAGTCATGAATGAGATAGATGTGCATATGTAAAGGCAAAGATAACAAACAGTGATCAATCTCGCAAGTCCAAATACATGTACAATACAAAAACAAGAGTTGGGCAAACACGAACCCCTAAACAGAGGTGGGAACAGGTGCCGAGGAGAAAGCATACCCTGTCGACCGGTCACACCGCCATAAGTCCATTGTCTTGATCAGGAAAACGGAGTAATCCGTAGTCAAATCAGTGTATGAAAAACAACTTAACAATTGCTATGAAACACATTGATTAGACAGCATTTGACCCAATGGCAGGCCATACTGGCAAACAAAGTCGTTATAACGACCATAGAATTTGCCAAATGTTGCCTTTAAACGTGAATATTGAAACCCCTGCAACAACAACTTGTTTGTATGTAACCTGTCTCGATTCAAATAATAAGCATACGCAGAACAAGCTCTTGCATATCGAATAAGTTGAGAGACATGCATACCACATGCAGGATATGATGGAATATTGCTACACACAAGTGTGGGAAATTGACGATGAAGAAGTTGAAACCATAAAGTTGAGATGTTAGTTTGCCGTTAATGTCTATGTTCAATAAATTATCCAAGTAAGAAGCAGACATGGAAGACTCTGTGGTGTCCTTTATTTCTAGTTTGCTAAGATATATAGAATATATGAATCTTGATAATGAAGTACGACTATTTTACGGAAATGAAAGTAGAATGTAAGTGCAAGACCATATTTCAATTTCGAAAATACATGCGGGCTACTGCGCCTCGTGACGTATGCTGGCATACAGCGGCGCATTCCATGCCCTATTTTATTTTCAAAATGATATTTCTTAAATTCATGCATCACAGTTACATGTACCGTAAATGGATGGCAGAACCATGCTGTTTGCATTTTTTAATCAATTTTAAGAAATATTTTGAAATCAGCAATTAATAATTACTTGTATACTAAATAATGTTTTATCAATGACGCTAACGGGATGTGTTAAGATTTCAAGATTACAATGTGCCCGAAAATATCAAGATACTAGTTTTAAACTAAGTAACTTGAAATTCTGTTCTATGTAGTTTTTGGCAATCAGATCTTTCAACAGTCTCTTGTAATTTCCATGGGCACGAACTGTGGTCCCTTTTTAGCTGACCTGTTTTATATTCGCATGAGGCAGACATCATTCAAAAGGTTCTTCATGAAAAGAAATTGTTAGCGGTGGTCTTTAATTCGACTTTTTGATATATTGACGACATTTTTATCTATTTATAATAATGATTTTCATTTATATGTGGATTCAATATATCCCAGAAAACTAAAAATGAAAATTCCATGTCTGCTTCGTACTAGGATGTTTCATTGAACATAGATATTAACGGCAAACTAACAACTGAACCTTATATCAAACAGGACCATTTCAGCTTCTCTAACGCCAACTTCCCATATTTGTGTAGCAATATTACAGCATCACCTGCATATGTTGCGTATGTTTCTTAACTTATTCGCTATGCAAAAGCTTCTACGTATCATCAGTTTTTTAATCGAGGTAGGCTACATACAAACAAGTTGTTGTTGCAGGGTTTCAACAAGTCACTTTAGAGGCAGCGTTTCGCAATTCTATGATCGTTATAACAATTTAGTTTGCCAGTAATGACCTGCCATTGGGTCAAATGCTGTCTATGTGTTTTATAGCCATTTTACACACACTGATTTGACTACGGATTGCTCCGTTTAAGGTGCTTACGGCGGGTGTGACTGGTCACAGGGGATGCTTACTCCTCCTAGGAATCTTCTGTTGTGTTCAGGGTCCGTGTTTGCCCAACTCTTCTTTTTTGTATTCTATTTAGGACTTGTGAGATTGATAACTGTTCGCTATCTTTGCCTTTACATTTAGTTTTTTTTTAAATACTGTTTACTATATAAAATGTTCAGTATACATACGAGTAACAAGAAGTATGTAAAAGAGAAATGTACAGCCTTTGTCATCAAACGTGTACCTTTCTGCACTGAGAAGGGGATTTTCCGTAATAACGTATAAATTAATCTTACCATAGTGACATATTCTTTTACTTCATACATATGAAATGAAATCTACGAGTGAACTTAACGTGCATATACTTTATAGTACATCATCAAAACCCCTCAGGTATTAGCAATAATTAATAGAAAATTAAAAAAAATATGTTACTTTACATTAGGATTTGCCACAATATTTTGTTATTTCATTTACAGAACATTATAGATATACATTATTGTCGACATAACTTTATACTGAATGACCAATATATAGATATGCATGTATATATAGAGAATTATCGACATAATTTTATACTGAATGAGCAATATATAGATATACATGTACAGATATTGATATAATTTTATACTGAATGAGCATTATATATATGTGTGTGTATATAGGGATTATCGAAACAATCCCGTACAGAATGAGCAGACACTGCATAAGGACAGGTAAATTCAGTTGCCACGTTATAAATTCTAAGATATGCACACATCTGACAATCATGTATATATCAAGGTTTTTCTATCGTGCTCAGAAACAACTGTTTGAGGTGACAGCCATCATCTCTTATATTTCTCTTAAAATTTGCATTGTTTTCATCCTCCAGATCCGAAATCTAGTACCACCTGTCCGCGTAATCATTTCCAAATATAGAGTGTAATCAAGATCAAAGGCTGTTATGAAGTAACGAATGCATGGAATGGGTCAATGCTGCTTGAATATAAAATGGAGAAGTAACAATGTATAAAGTATCATAGTCCAAAAAACACATACAAAATCGAGTGTAGGGCAACACGGACCTTTGACAAAAGCGAAGGCAGGATCAGTGCCATTGAGGAGTAAGCATCCTCTGCTGACCGGTCACGACCCGCCGTGAGACGTAGTCGAAACAAAGTAAACGGGGTTACCCGTCGTCAAATCTAGTACGAAGTCTAAAAAAGGGTATGAAACAATCAGTCAACATATGACTTAGTGATAATTTGTAATCGCAAACAAGGCCAGTATAGCGACCGTGAATTTGCGAATGATGACTTTAAACGAGATTCGTTGTACCCTAGCAAACATCAACTTTTTGGTTAGTACTTGACTCGCTTTAAAAAGCCTCATACGCATGGTATGCCTTTGCGTATCGAATCAACTTGAGAACATAACACACCATAAGCAGGTGATAGTGTAATTACTACATAGAAAAGGAAAGTTGGCGATTGCAGAAGTCAAAGTCATCCGTTTATCATACATTGGTATAATGTAGTTGTCAGTCTGCCATTAGAGTCGAATATTAAGTAAAATATCCAAATATGAAGCAGATCTGTCGATTCTATGGTGTCCTTTATTTCGAGTTCGTCAGGATATATCAAATGACACAATTGTGAAAATTTATGATTGTTAATTTATAAGACATCGTCTATATACCTATATGTAAGGTTGAAGGACCGGCAACAGATATGTTTGAAGACATGGTCATCCAAGACTACATAAATATTATCTATAAGAAACCAAGCATGCTCTTAATATCTACTTCAGCAGTACTTGTGTGGGCAATCAAAATGTGTTTCTGACAAATATGTATCTTGTTTCCCACGACCAGAACACATGTATTCGAGTGCCGTTTATGTTCAAAAAGTAATTATAAATTATCTGAAAAAACCTAGATTTTAATATATCGTGAGGAATTGTTGTATAAAGTGTGGAGAAATCATACGTTTTGATGCAGTCAATTTTAGAAAAATCTCGTGACTTGAAGTTTTCGAAAAGCTCTTTAGAGTTTTTGAGAATCTACATCAGATTGACACCACTTCTGGAATATGTAGTAATCTAGCTTTCATTTTTTTTTCTTTCAAAATATAAAGATATGAGTAATAGAATGAATTTCTTTAAGTTCTTGTTTTGTTGGGTGATAAAGGTACGGTGTATCAATCACGCAGGAAAAATTGTGGGTTTTGTTTCCTAATTGATGCATTATACTGTCATTGATTATGTTTACTAGTATCACAAAAGTATCCGAATGCAGGTGGATAGAAATTCCAGCATGATTAATATAACTGCTCACTGAATGAAAGCGAAATAAAGCATATAAAAAAGCAAGCGAAAGGTAAAGAAAACGAACAGTGATGGATTTCATAACACCTAGAAAGATGGCTGCAGAACTGTAGCTCTCTGAACAAATACTGGGACAGCTACATGTAAAGGCAAAGATAACGAAAGGTGATCAATCTCGGAAGTCCTAAATAGAATACAAAACAAGAGGTGGGCAATCACGGACCCCTGAACACACCAGAGGTGGGATCAGGTGCCTAGGAGGAGTAAGCATCCCCTGTTGACCGGTCACACCCGCCGTGAGCCCATAGTCTTGAATGTAAGAGAGCTACAGTTCCACCCCTTATAAAATCCAACGATTTGCAATGCACAAAAAGTGCACATGGACACATATATGGTAGGAAAATATATGAAGAATTTTTAGATATTGGATTTATGGTTCGGCGATGCGGGAGTACAACGAAGTAAGACATCAATTATGCGCAATTTTTCGTGTGCCTGTATCTCAATCAGGTACACAGAGTAATCCGTAATCAAAATCAGTCTATAAAGAAAGGTCTAACTGTTGATTGTGAAACATGTCAGATCATTGGACCCAATAACTGATCGTTATAACGACCATAGAAATGGCAAAATGCTGACATTAAAACGTAACTGTCGAAACCCCTGTCAGTAGCCTAACTCGATTGAAAAACTGATCACGCGAAGAACGAGACCCTTCGTATCAAATCAGCTGATAGACATAAGCACCATTAGCAGGGGACAACGGAATATTGCTAAAATTTTAACTATGGGAAGTTGAGGATGGAGAACCTAAATTCATCCGTTAGTCATAGAGATGGTTGTGTTATTCATCCAATACGAAGTTTGAAGGTTTGTAAGATGGCACACTGCCTAGATCAGGTATACAGGAGGAGTCACAATTTTTTTGTCCAATTTATATGAAAATTATGTTATACACATTGCAGTTTCTGTTTCATGCTTTTATCATACAGTACAACACAATAAAAGACACCACAGAGTCTTCCACATCTCATTTTAGATATTAACGGCAAACCAATAAACTCAGCTTCATGAAAAACGGATCATTTCAGCTTCTCCACTGCTAAAATCCCATCTTTATAATCAGCAATAAGTACATGTATTAGACAAGACGCGCGTGTGTGTGATTGTGTACATGCGTGCTTGCTTGAATGTCTTTGTTTCATGAGATCATAATTCCCATTCTGCTAACGAGGACACCGTGGACACATTAAAACTAGTTGCTTATCAATTCAACAAATTGGATGTTTTGTTAAGAATTAAATTCCATTCAAGCATACCTATATAATAGCAGTTGTCTATGCAGGATTAAGAACACATAATAATTTATGCAAACAACACTGCTCTATTCTAAAACCTTTCGAGCAAGACGCTGTGTCTTTCCCTGTACAACACATTTAGAATTATGCCATGACGTTGGCTCGACACAGACCTGACGAAATCGCTACTATTTTCTGTAATGCATATTCAGAATTAGTAGTCCGTCATTATCTGTGAAGTTGATCTATAAAAGGAGAACCTCACTAAAAATAGACAGGAATTAAGAGGAATTCCTAATTAATGTTTGTGGGAATATTATCATAATTCTACTCTAAATCATCAATGCGACCTTCGGGAGTGCTCCGTACGTGGTGCCGATAATACTGGCCCTTGTGATCAGGAGGATTAATTTCATTCTTATTTACGCATTTTTACTTCTTTTCTTTTTATGTTTTGTTTTAAATAACAAAACTAAGAAGTAAGGAAACATGTTAATTTTAAAAAAAAAGTCAGATGTAATGCATATAGTAATTCACAATTTCGTTAAAATGCATCTTTTTCCGTTGATGTAAATAATTGATTTCGTACAAGATTATGGAATTCTCTTTACGTTTCGCTTCACTTCTGTACCTAACCGGCAGTGGTGATGTCTCTATATTCTCGAGTGGGACATAAAACAATAAATAATCATTCACTTCTGTGCATGTACATAACCGGAATCGTGTACGTCAAAAGTTATGTCAGATAATTTCAATGTCGGTGTGTCAAAAACCAAATGATAGATGTTCGGGTTTTGAAACAATCGAACAAAATCAAAGACTAGATATCAATTTTAAAAAATAGCTTTGATATATATACAGATTACATACTTGCGGTACAACATATTGCAGGGGAAAAAATCACTGCCTGTTATTTTTGCGAATTAAAATGCCAACTCATTGTATTTTTTTTCTAATATCTATTTCGAATAAGTCTCGAAAGAAAAACTAATTCGGTGTCATTGTGCATGAAATCAAAATCAAATTTTGATTAATCATGCTCGTCAAAATGTGAATTGATGTTATATCTTAATATATCTTATTTACTCACGATGATACACAGATATATTGATTTTAAACTTTATTAATAATTTTTTCAATTTCTTCATTTTAGGGTTACAGGCTGTCAAACCTGTTAAGCCAAAAAAATAGCATAGGTCCATCAATCATTGTTACGTCATAATGCGCTCCTGCGACATTGATCTCTTGTTGAGCAATAATACATACAGATGTTTCTCCGAATAATGACAGGTAAGAATTATTCAGAATCCCGACAAGGCTGCACCTTAATCATTTACCAATGCACTTTATGTCTTGATCTGTATGTCAAATAATCGAGTTAAAATCGGTGTAAAAAGCAAAGATGTTGACTATTTGGTATCATTATTTCATGGATTTTATAAATGCACTTGATTACCATTAGATTAATGTTAATAATTCGTTGTGATGTTCTCAAAAACAACATTAATTCCGAATATGTGCATAGAAACATACATTGGCTACTTACCGGTTGTTTTAAGTGTATTGCCTCTGGGTCCTGACTCTGCACAACATGTACAAATTATCTCTATATTACATTCGTTGCTAGTTTTATCAAATACAGTTCTTAAAATTCTGCTGACGATATGTAGTGTTAATTATTGCATTCATGAAAAGAACGAAATGAATACAATTGACAGCCTTCCTTGTTTTATTTCCATTTAATGACCTCCGTCGCAAATTGCATAAGAACCCATACATTAGGAGGCTCATAGACATATCCGGAAATCAAAATATTCTGTAAAACAAATTCATGCCCACTTCCTACAACCATAACGTACATTGAAATGCATGTCATTTTGACAGCATTGTTAAAAGTGTTTTATTTTTCATATCAACTTAAACTTTCTACATTGTATTTCGTTTTGTGTATGTGTCCTGCTTGACAATAAAGTTCCAAAAAGCATTTCTGTTCCTGCCATTCAGTTATTGATTTCTCAATAATATTAACTTCCCCGTTTAGATAAGCAGGACAAAAATTTGCATTATATTTTCCTAAAATTGGATTCTTTTTTGGAATATGAAGCAACAGAACCGGGGATTTTTTTTTCTTGCTAGTTTTGTTTTATCTTTGTCATTATTATTGTTGCGTTATTCTTGGCAATATTAAAAATTCTCAACATCCCAGACATGTCATTTAAATAGCATCAATCAATCGCGTGGTCGATCGAGGCTAATTTCATGAATGTGTAAAATTTAGATATGATATGTTCCATACAATCTGAAACCATTATTTTATTATTTTTTTTTTATTTATTATTATATTTTTTTTATCTATTTATTTATCTGTTACATGTATTTCAAAGAAAATCAAGGAAAAATAATATGCGCTTGTGTTGTTGTGCGGTGTAAGTGCACTGCTAAAATTGTGATTAGTTTTGTAAATTTTACGGATATAATTCATGCAATTTAGTTTTAAATTACGGTCAGAATAATGGCGGAATTAGACAAATCGTGAGCTAATTCTGTATTTGTTTTCTATCTAGAAGTATCAATAATACTAAATTACCTGAAACAAATTCAGCGTGAAACTGCAAAAACTCAGGGGTTTTTTTTAAGTTAACTTTTAATATTTTAACTACTCACCACTGGTCTGACATTGCACTCTTTGAAACAAATAAATGAAACTGAATTGCGATTAATTAGCAGGATTTTTTTTTTAATTCTGCATACAAAGGCGTAGATAAACAAAGGCGTGATAGATTTTCTTGCAAATTACCAAATTCCAATTTATCATTATTTTATGTCAGACCTATTTTTTTTTTCTTCATGTATACTTAATAATAATATTATATATCTATGTTTTACAAATCTACTCTTCCATAAGGCATAACACAAAATTTAAAATAAAAATAAGAAATATTAAAAACTACGTGGGAAAACGAGGTTTGTTAGACATCCAGTGACTAACACGAGGACGGTGCCTGCACTCTTATCCATGGTTCCTGTTTACCTCGACCGTAACAATCACCACAGATGTTGAGGTTTTTTCTGATCGTTAAACTTTGTAACTACTTAGAATAAATTTCTGCAAGTCGATAGAAAGGTGTAGCGTTTATGTGACTATTTTATGCACTTACACTAGCGTTTAAGATGTTTAAATCATTTACAAAAGCATTTAACATATCGTAAATCTGTTAGTTCTAATTTTGTTCATTTCTTGAAAATTATATATGTTGATTTCTTAGTGAAATTCAATCTTCACATATCGGACGTGGTATGTATAACGAAACCAGAAATGATAACTTTATTTGAATACAAATGGAATCAAATTCAAAGTATGACACGCTTTGTGACTTTACGTTGTGCATTCACTAAATAGATTGGCAGTAATGTTAAAAAGCTCTACCGTTCATTTGTATGAAACGTAGATTAAGATGCCATGATCTTATATGAACTATCTGTTTCCTAGGAGCAAATAATTATGTGACAATTCATTTCAGCCACGATGTCAGTGTACAGCTACCTACAGACAGTGTGTTCGGTACTATTTTTCGTTGCGATCTGGACCTACTACCCTACAGATGGAAACCATCAAGGATGGCTTACCCAGGCCGCGTGTCCATGCAAACCCACGGGGCCTTTAGCGAGAACTATTCTGAAACTTTATAAAGGGCTATTTGTTCAGCCACAAGAAGTATCCGATCTTCCGGTGGTGAAACCCGTTGGTGGAAGGGATGGATTTCAGGACGGTGGAAATTTAACCACTTACACGAGGCACACCGTGGGCGAAATTAATAATTTGCTTTCTTGCTGCAACACGTAAGTGTCTATACTTTACTTTTTTCACGTTTATGTTACTCTGGAGAATTCTGAAAACTGTAGCTTACCGATTGTATAGTATGTAGAAATAACGTGAAACTCTGACAGAGTATCGTTACATTTTGAGTATTTCCATCGGTGTTACGTCACACTGTGTGGGTATGGAAAGTAAAATACTCACATTGTAAATGGACGCATGCATTGTTGTGGTAATACATGAGATCAATTTCAGAAGTTATTTTGACATACATATTTATTTTTTTTTTTTTTTTTTGTACATTTGCGATGTTTCAAATATCATAAAAACTTGGGTAATAACTTGCGTAATATTCATTTCATTGTAACTACATTTCCTGTGCAATTGTGAGAATTTTATTGAAGCGATGGGTAAATCCGCAATATACAAAACTTTAAATATTCTGTAGTTAGATTTAAGGAATGGCTCTAATTTGGGGGCATGTTATACGAGTATAACAGTCGATCCTGGTTTGGGTCAATTTACGCTTTATAATACGTGAAACGGATTATAAAAAAGCGTAAACTGACCAAAACCAGGTTATAATCGTATAATATGCGGATTATATAAAAGTGTAAACTGACCCAAACCAGATTATTTAAACAATAAAATGCTTTCTGTGTTGGTTTATTGGGTGATGAAGGAGACTAGCATTGCAGAAAAAAGTCATAACCCGAGTTAGCGGGTTATGAATTTTAATTCATAACCCGAGTTAGCGGGTTATGAAATTTTTTCTGCAATGATAGTTTCCTTCATCATCCAATAAACCTACAAAGAAAGCATTTTGTTGTTTATATTTATATTTTATGTATTTTCTGAACATATAAACTAGATTTAAGCACTAAAATACCATAATGTTGATCATTTCGTTACTTTAAATGGAACAGTCAATTCAACCTTTGACCTCAAAATCGCTCCATATTTTGGTAATGACCATGTGAACATGTGACTCTTCACCGGATCCAACTTGTTTGCAACAAACATGCATTTATTGAATGATAAATGCAATGTCAATTTCAAAGGAAATATAAGAGAAAAGATTCAGTGAATGTAAATATACTCGTATAATATGCCCCAAAATTAGAGTCATTCTTATAATTTAATTACAGAATTTATAAACAACTACAAATATTTCCCTTACTTTTATTTATTTGTTGAAATTGCAAAAAGTAGTTCCGGCTGAAAATAACTTGCATTCCCAAACTTGAAATTGACCAATCAGAGCGAAGGAATACATTAAAAAAAATTATATCGATATAACTTTCACTTTTAAATGTCATTTTTTGGTGTGTGTTTTTTTTTTGGAGGGGGGGGGTTGTTGTTGTTGATATTTGAAC